>JAQFZQ010001110.1:0-22276 GCA_034696005.1 Glomeris marginata
ATAAGGGACACAAATAGCTACTTACAAACCAATTATCAGGGTACCTTACAAAACCCTGTCAGTTCACCTTTAAATAATTTAGTAGATAGCGAGTTATCATTAAAAAAATGTGTTGTTTTGAAACATGGTTTTTGTCATCAGTTCATAGGCCTGGAATTTAGTGTTCTGGGTTAAGTTAGCTAATTACAAATTATGTTCTGAAAAATGTACTAACAGTAACTACAATGGTGCTTCTTAATCATGATGTATGATGATGGGTATATTCTATTTGGCCTGTCCCATCAAAAGTATATTATAAGTTGCAGGCATGAGGCACTATTAATTTACTGATTGAGCAATATAACACCATTAGAAGTTGCCTTATAAAATCTCTAATAAATACCTGTAATAAACCTTTTGATATATAAAAACGGTTTGGTATAGGTATATAAACAAACCTGCTTGACATGTCACTATACCAAACGTGCTGACATTTACAGACTGTATAAATTTTGAACTCTGTAATCAAAAGTGATTTATTAAGAGCAAGAAGGTGAAATTGGAGCATGACGTTATTAAAAAAGCCACATATACAATGGTTAGTGTGAAAATTTTCACTTGTCCTATAGCTACACAGCACATGCAAGAATTCAAAATAAGCAGGGGGCATTCACAAATTGTTATTTTGGCAAACCTCTTATTTCACATAACTAAAAAAAACTAATTTCAGGGAAACATGGTGTAGTTTATAATAATTTTCAAATTTATAGTTGCAAACAATAAAGGGAATTTCTGGAAAAATAATCGTTTTAACTTTAATCTGCTCATATCTTTTGACTGACCTTTCCATTAGGCAGCGGTCAAGATCAGAAAAGGATAATATCTCCTGAAATAATGCCATGTAATTAAAAAAAGTAGGATTTGGCTGATATTGTTGATCTCGGATGGATCGCAATTAACGAGATATTTTCCAGATTATCTGATCAGAAATAGTTTCTTCTATATATGTATATACTAATCGCATTATCTACAATCCGATTCAGCATTGCTTCATTTATTTCGACTTTACTGTCCTCTCAGATTGTATCTGAGCGCAAACATTTCATGCGATATTACTGTACAGCTCTATCAGCAGTTACAGTTACACATGTTGCTCTGCGAGCAACTGAACTATAAACAGTAGGTATAGATAATTGAACTATATACACAATATAATGTATATATTCACCCGTTCGATATTCAGTAATTTGCTCTAACATATATACCTCCAACTATTGTTAACCTAAATTATCAGGTACGTTTATCCGACGCACTAGTTTGCTCAATGTCAGAGGTGCCAGTTACCTGAACTACAGCAGTATTTGTTTGCACATCCGTAGCAACACAAAACTATCTCTACCTATATCTGGTTCATAATACATACATATAAGCCAAGCAATGTTTTATGGAAATCGATACAACCGGGTCTCGTGATGAGATCAATGAAAAGGAATAATAGCTGTTGTGTCAAACTCACTTTTTCTTTTCTTACACCTTACACGTAAAATATAATCGAAACCTGTCAGCAGCATATTATGAAAGTGAAGGGAGAAAAACTAACAAGAAATGCTATACAATCAGGATGAAAGCATGCGTCACACTTTTTTTGTCCAAGAAAACAAAACTCCTCCTACTCTTCATTTTCCATTTTCCGTAGTGATGCAATAATTACACAAGCCTGAACCACACCTGCCACAATTGAGCATTGTTCCCTCCCATTCGCCATTTTTTACACCCACATCACTTACACCTCCCACCGCAAAGAGATGCGAGATTCGTTTACGACGAAACGAACGCCAGGAGGCGCTCCGAACAAACTGCACAGCAAGCAACCTGCTTGCACATTGCCAATTCGGTTCAGAGCTGCAGTTAGATTCGTCGTCTGCACAAGGACCACCAAAGTGTGTCCGTCCACCATGACCAACAACACTACTTTGGATTGCAAAGGTTTAAATTTTGCCGCTCTTTGGAGAGCTCTCATCCTGGCCAGCATCTTACAAGGTCAGTGATCTCCAATTTCCCTTATTGGGTTTTGGGAGGAAGAAAACTTTTATGAATGAAATTGTGGAATATTTTTTTTATATATGCGAGATAGATAGCAAACTTCGGAAAATATAAAATTGACATTATTGATCGAGTCACATATAGGGGGTTTCCCATTTTATAAAGAAACATAAATCAGACTTTATATCTCTGTGTGAGTTTTATATGTGTATGTATAGATATAGTGCAGATTCAAAGCATCAACCAAAGAAAATTCCAAATATGAAATTCCAACAGAATCGAGAAAATTGAAACAGCTTTTCCTAATTGTTAATTGTTCGAAGATAGAAGTTCTCATGAACTATGAAACTTTTTGACTGTATGGCAATCATCAGAATTGCGTATCAAATTTAACAAATAGGTACTATGAAATACAGTTGCCCATGCATACAAGAGGAAGTTGGTTGTAAGGGAATTGCATCCAAAAAATCATCTGAAGCAGATGAAAATTTGTCTAATGCATCAAAAGTCACTTTCTTTTTTCCCAATATGCCTATTTTAAGCATAAGGACGTCTTTGTGACCAGCTGGAACTCTTATTTTATTAAGAGAGTAATATTTGAGTGATTTACACAATTTTATACATAGATTTTTAATTTCTGATCGAGTTATAATTTTAATAAAATAAAGTATATATAAATGTTATATATACAGAACGCGACTTCATTTATCTTTCCAAATTATCATAGATTTCAATGGGAAAAATGGAAGCTATTCAGTCTGAAAGAATATTTAAAATAAATTGCTCTTTGTTTTTTGTTTATCTTCCCAATGAATGAGTCACATTTTTGTCGATCTTTTCAAATAGCCCTTGCAAACATTGATCCACTTGGGACATAAATCACTTGGTTAAGACATCATCTTGTGGACAGTTAGGTCCAGTAAATGGACCGGCTTACAATATCCATCACATTAATTCAATCACACGGTTTCCTTGTACCCAACCAGGACCTTTACTACTAGTAGAAAAATTATATGCAATTAAGCAACACATGAAGTAAAATAGGATTTAAAATTTCCCCAAAATAGATTAGCTATGCGATTGATATTAGCACAACTACAGATAAATAAACAAACATCCTTTGTGAACAGTTGTGCATATTGATCACTTATTGATTATATGTAAGCAGTTTATAAACAACATTATGTATTCAGGAATTTAATTCAACGTTAACAGGAATAGACCAATCGAACTCCAGGAATGATAAGAAATTATTATTTGATTAAAATCATTTCGCATAAAATTCTGTATATATTAACCATAGATGTGGTAGAATAAGACCTCTCATTCTAAAAAAAATCAATGAAAATGGGAGGATTTAGAAATTATTGTGCCTTTCATAGACTACTACTATATGTAAAATGTTTGATAATTCAAAAAATCTAGATTTCTTTGCTCGGAGCAAAGAACGTATAAAACTGCGGTTGCTGCTTCTTTATAAAGCCCAGATTAAGTTTGCATCCGAATTTGGAGCTATGCGAATGCATTCAACGCATTTTTGTACAACAAACGCAGGTTTAAATGTAGGCTTCACTGCGCGGCAAAGGAGCTTTGCAGTAATGCAAAGCGACCCCTTCACTCAATGAAGCATGACTTCACATTACAAGACATTCAAGAAAATGCGGAGATTATTTTTATAGCCGAATAAGGATTCGGGAAACATCACAAGGCTTAGAAAATATTTAATTCGCTAAACAAATATCAGAAAGTGGTTAGTCGTGGAAATAAACGATGCTATACAGCAGCAGGCATTAATTACATTAATTTTCCCTGGTAATTTAATTTGAATTCAGGAATTCATTAGTTTCCGAATAATCCTATTAAAAATTGCAAGAACTTAATTTCGCAGACAAAAATATTAATTTTTCCAAATATTGACTTCAGTTAATTGGCTAGATTTATTTTACTTTTAGCTTTCAGAGATAAACATTCAATCATAAACTTCCAATGTTGCATTTTTATTTATTTCCGAGTGATATTTAATATCTGAGTGATTTCATGCGACTGAGATCGTGCTCTTCAAACAGAACAGTTTAAAAATTCTCAAAACTTGTCGCAATCGATATACGTTAACATTGCAGATGGAATTAAGACATTTGAAATGTCAAAACGAGTACACATAGGCCTACATAGTAATCAAATACGTCTGGAATTATTTCGAGAATGTTAAACCAGTTAAACCGTCCCAAACATAATTAGATTAGTCATAAAATGAGTCATAATTTATGAACCGGCAATATTCGCAGAAGAATACTGCACTTCTGCTAAGTTCACAAGCAAGGTAGTAATCTCTATTTACTTGCATTGCTTATGCAATATCTCTTACATATCAGTGCGCAGGCAAAAATAATATTACGACGGCAGCAATTTCCTGAGAAAAATTAATTTAGCTCATGTGATATCGTACTTGAATGCAACTGTTACCTCTATAATAACTTTAATAATAAGATATGCACTTTTCCTTATATAGTGTGCATCTGGCAATGTATATTTGGTACATTAGGTGGACACTTTTTCATATTTTCAGCAGTTTTCACGGTGCTGGAAATTCGGATAATAACCTCGAATAGGCTCTTCCAAAATTTAAAAATCCAAATAAATGACCAGGCAAAATGAATGAGTAATTTCCCTAGCTTACTAAAAAAATATTTGATTAGCCACAAAGGTATTGATTGCTCAATCCCTGCAGATGATGAAATTCAGCGGTATGGGGAAGGTGAGGGAGTGGGACAAATGGGAATGTTGAATACGCATTTCAATATGTTTGAATGCTTTCTCGCAAAAAATGAACAGCGTTGCAAAAACGAAAATTGGGTTTTTGGCGACCGTAAAATGTGAGGAAGAACGAAAAGTGACTATTATGAAAATGATCCACCGCATGTTCCATAAAATTTGCAGACGTCTAACTTATTTTTCAATTGAATTGTTAGATATTAGAATGTAATTTGCTAAATACAAAATTCTGCTGAATGTTGGAAAATTTAGTTGACACCATCAGAATGCTTAACGGTAATGTTACATCCTCTAATCTTCGAAATAATATTATTTTATATGAATTCTGGAGGTGGCGCCATTAAACAATTTCAGGCTTCCTTCCCATTTAGCCAATATACACAACACTTTATAGCTCACCTTTAGCAAATTCTTTAATCCATGTGACCGACACAAATGTTTTCACTGCGCAATGATTTCCAATTCATTGTCGAGTCGCAGCCGTAAACCCACAGCTGGTATTAAACCAGTAATATGATGGCGGTGATGAGGTCACCATCAGCTGCTACCCACTGCCAATGGATCATTGCACACGAATAGTGCCTTACCATAATGATGAACTTTTAGCCAGAGAGGCTGCTACCAGCGTCATTCAAATTGTTATCAATAGACCAGCATACATCGCTTTTCTATGGCTGCTCAAACTCATTATGGTGACAGAGTAGACTAATTATGATGAAATTCAATGCGGAGAAAGAGCTTTGTTCCTATTTTACTCTTATTTCTCTTTTGTACAGTGTGACAGATAATCCGAGATTTTAATTTAAGCGGATTCACTTCCATGCAAATTGCTTAATATCGTACTGCTCAACTATCATCTTACATATCCATCCATATTTTATTCCAATGTTATATACGAGGAGCAGTCAAAAAGTCAGTTGCTCTCATTTTTTAAAGTGATTGTCTATTCGGGTGTGTCCGTATTTTTGTTACGAAGTACCGTAAAGTGCTGCAGGGGATCTCCAGGTAAACATTTGTGAAAAGACGTGCAATAATGTTACAGGGGAAACTAATATAGGTATTGAAATATTTATTAATTCAAGGATAAATCTCAAAATGTTACAGCCATTACTACCAAGTGTCAATAGTGTCCAGAGTTTAAATTGGAATAGCTACATTTAATTTTCCGCACCCTGCAAGCTTACTTGCACCTTAATAATGACTTTCAAGTGTTAGGTCCTGTTTGACATTGTCCTTTTCCATAGGACCTTGTCGAACAGCAAAATGAGAGGTCCAAAATGCGACTAGGAAATTATAATCTACAATTGGACGGAATTTTTTCAAAGATAGCTTAGAAAAACTTTTACCACAACTAACACAGTTGTGTAAATGCATTTGGTAATTGCATGGAAAAATAGCTACAGACATGTAGGTACTTTGTAACAAAAATACTGACACACCCGAATATTTATTGTAACATTTGTTGGCATTATACTAAATTTCCACCTGCAAGTGGAATGCATGGAGATGTTTTTTACTTCCCTATAAAAAAGGACACAGATAGACCTACTATGGATAGAATAGTGTTCAAGTTGCGAATTATTGAACTATGTATTGAAAGCTTGTACCTTTTGGAGGGAAAGCATCTGTGCACTGCATTTCTGGGCTGATTGTCTTGCCAAACGGGGAAAAGAGTAACAGGATCTTGACCCAATAACTTGGCAGATGAGTAAGATGATAGAAGGAAGGAAAAGGGAGGGGGAAGGAAAGAGCAGCTTGTATCGATCGGTTGCCGGTGTCGATTTGGCAGCTTTCGCCAGGTCCGAGCACAAGAGGGGAAAGAAGATTTCCAACAGATGTTTCCTGGCATCGGTGCATCAGTCTGCCTTAGACCGTGTCAGTAAAAAACACATTTCCATGTAATGATCTACGTTTGCTCCGTCACTTTTCAAACGCTCTAATCTTGCCAAAAGGTGAATGCAATAGTACCCTTCCGGCACATTTTGCGAAAACGCAACCAATGCCACGCATAAAAGCAGCACTTACTGCAGGGTTTCAGCCAAGTTCTCCTCGAAATAACACCACTATCACAAACAAACATTGCCAAAGAATTGACAGAAAATGATGGTGAACGTTTCTAACTTATCGATTTATAGCAAGACATTATGCGTCTGTCAGCACAACACCAAGACACCACCCAGCATTTATAGCAAATGTTCATTTTGAAAATATTCAAATTTTCAACATCTTTTAAATTTCAGTTAGTACACATCACAGTAAAATTGATTATGGTATTCAGAGTCGAGGGCGATTGTTCAAAATCAATAGCGAGGTTCTTGACATTTACAAATTATATGACATGTTTATTAAATACCAAACAGTAATACTTGGTGATTATTTTGAAAAGTAGTTAGAATTTATCACATTAAATTATAAATAGGTTTACATGTGATTTAGCATGAATGATTCATATGTTGATTTAGTTGAAAATCTGTTCAGACAACAATAATATATAGTTTCTATATCTGTATTGTAATGTGCTTTTTCGATTAAGTCAACTTGTATGCGGTTTGAGGTCTTGAAAGTTCAAGAGAGTGGTTTAAAACGACATTCTTATATACCCTTTCCATGCAGCAAACAAATGTAGATTTGTCCAACCATTGCAATATGCATGACTTTAAAATGAATTCCTCAAGAGTGCTGAACAATTTACAAACAAACAACGCACTCAACTAGCTTTTGTTTTGAAATGTCGAGTGATTTATCACCACACTCTAAAACGACATAATGGCACAATAACTTGCCACTAGGCCAAACAGGCAACAAAACATGTTCATAAAAGCGTTGACCACTGACCACAGAGACAAATTAATGTCATATATTGGGCTTTTTGGTCACGCTATATAATATGCCAAGCTCGTTTTATGAGATGGGAAAAGGTGTGGCATTTAGAGGGATAGGGGGGAAGAGAGACCAGTGTGATGATGACAATGGTTATGAGGGACATGATCCATAAAAGACATAAAAATGAGCTTCACCTATTTTCCAGTATTAAAAAGACTATATGATATGTATGTGCCTATCAGTTAGAAATAATGTGTCAGAAGTGCATACCTTATGATGTGACTTTGAATATCCTTCGATGAATGAGAGGAAGGAACTTTGTCTACAGACATCATCATGACAGTTTCATCCATCTGCAATATAACCAGAAACTTTTATCAACGCAAGTATAGACAATTAACACTACACAACTAAATGTCCAATAAAATGCTAACAATATCCGACATCAATTACAATAATTTCCTTCCATGTTTTCTCTCAAGCTATTGCTGTAATTAACGAGTGCATTCCCATATTCACATATAAGACATATGAAATGGCTGTAGTAAAATCTCAGCATTGCAGCAGTTTGTTTTATTTGTTCAGGCCTATGACTTTAATTCATCTACATGTAAGTTAATTCCGATGGGCCTGCAGGCAAATTTGATGTACATCAAATCCACTTCCACCTGAATTCTCACAAAACTGTTAGTTTTACAGCTTCTATTCCATTTGACCGTAAGTGTAAACTGCAATCCATTAGCCTAATTAAGTTTCGCAGTACAGTATCGACTTGACAACAATGCAGACAGCTCAGCATTAAAAGTGGCATCAAAATGGCTGTATTTTCATTTGGAAAGTGAAAGATTTTGTCGCCATGGCCGAGCATTATGCGCAGCTGCATAATCCAAGATAAATAAAATAACCAATTATTCCCGGAAACGAAGACGAAGAAGAAGGAAAAAAAGAGCCCTTATCAGCAGCCAGTGAAATGGTACACAACAAGGACCGCAATCATCTGACGAGAATACAGACCGTTGATGCTTTCATCACCAACACTCATCCTTGCAAAGATCTATTAGTAGAATAGGAAAATTTGGAACTGTAAGCGCTATGGCCAGAGCTAATGCCGTGTCCATTACTGGCTAATCCCAAACCAGCGTGACGTCATAAATACACACAGAGTTCCGCGAAATGTCCTACTTTCCCCTCAAGACGTAAATCTTAGCTGACGTGATGCGAACACTAATTTGTTGGCCGACGACATAACAGCCGAAAACCAAATGCCAACTTTTCCCAAACACCCATCCAACCCAAAATGAAATTTGCACTTTAAATGCACTAAAGCCCAGTGGAACAATTACGCAAATACGACTTAAGTTCAAAGTTTTATGGAAATGATGGAGCTCATGTGACCAATGTTTCATTAGTGCAGTCTCAAAAAACGATGTGGCTATCCGATGAAAACCGGAAAGAAACATCACTTTACACAGAAAATCATTAATTTCGTCATTATTGCTTAAAACTGGTAGTCAGTTGCAGGAAAACAATCTGGGGGTTGGTAATCATAATGAAAAACCTATTATGCTTTATGCATATATGCCTCATTCAACTCTTCTAAAAATAACCTCTGTGCACAATGTTTTCCTATGCACCAGTGATGGTGAAGCTAAAAGCTCAGCAAAATGCGTAATAGCGGGCAAAGCGTTAATAATTAAAATATAATTTATAAAGTGGTAATCATAATTGGATTAAACGTGAAACAGTAGGTAAACCATTTTGTTTGATATTGTACAGTTATGTTCTTGATGCAGTATTTATTTTTATTTACCCCATTTGGTAATGAAAACATAACTGAATACCATAACTTTGCAATGTATATTTATCAATATGTTACACCTTGAAAATTTATTGTGTCCATAATTGCACCCGTTGTAAAGACATTTTGATCAAAGCGAGTTATTTGCAAAATAAATTTAATAATGCAGCCCTGCATTGTTCTGCACAGTTTTCATTATTTATGGAGTGTTATTTTCGAAACAATAAACAAGAATGTAGCAAGTTATTTTAAGATTTTCTGCGAGCAATTCTTTTTTAAGTTTTTCTCAGTGCAAACAATCCTACATTGTTTATTTTGTGAATTTGTTTATTGAGGCTGCGCATCAATTATGCATTGAGAGAATGTGAAATAAGTCTATTAATAATACAACATAGGAAAACATTTGGAAGAGTTCAAAACAAAATGTCAAGTTTAAGGGCGGTTTAGTGTGTTGAATGGCGTCTGACACCTTGCAATCGCATTTCTCTTTAGCCAAACTGGAAAACAAAACCCGACAACTTATCGCCGGAGCTCGGCTTGTCACCATTTATCATTTGTGTCATCGGCAAGCGAGTGTTTTCTTTCGCAGTGTCATCAGTTTAACGCTCCTCTAAAGAATGCCCCTGTGCTACAGCACTAGAAAACCAAGGAATGGAAGGATGTTGCAACTTTCAATATCTCGTTCGTTGAAAAGTATATGCTAACGAGCCAATATAAGCCTCTTATCTCCAAGGGAATTATTTAAAACGTCCACGTTCAGATAAATCTTGCGTTGTGTGCTATAGTGTACCTGGCGATATGTTACAAAAGAAGTTCGCTTGACAGTGGCAATAAAAAGTGAAAGCTTCGCTCGCAAATCTTGCCCACAGCTTCAACAAAAATCATCGATTTTTATCGGTTGGAGTGATATAAAGCAGTGCTTAAATCCCCATTCTTAAACTTTTGATTCATGCCCAAAATTGATAGAAAGATCTATACACACGATCCGTCTGAAATCGAAACAAAATGTTTTATATAACTTCGGGAGAATACACAAACTCCTACATAAACTGAAGAAAAAATATATGTTCATCTCGTGAAAATATTAAAAAATGTCAAGTAACATAATCCTCAATTCATTCGTAGCCAATGAGCAATTACATGAAAACTCGTAAATGGGGTTTAACTATCGCAAATGGATCATTAAAAATTGCAAACATATAGTTTTTCATGGGGAACAACAGAAATGTTGTCCCATTTTAGAATGAATTGTCCTTTTTATAATTCCTGAATAAGCCATTATCACTATTGCACTCATTCTATCTTGATTTAACACCATATCATTAATTACCTCAAAACTGAATGAATATGCATCATAATACATGGCCGACGGCATAAAATTATGGTGCGAACTTCCATCCACCACGTTATAGGTCTGTGCGGTTTCAACGTTAGTGCCATGCACCAGTTCGCTGTCTGACAGAGTTCCTGTTCAGAAGCAGAGTTGAAGCAAGTGGTTGTAACAGCCAGGCAATTCTGCTTTTTATAGCCCCTGCCAAACTGGTTTGACCCAGTTGAGCGGGTTGCGCAACCTGAACTTGGATCCTGTCCTGGACACCCTGATTCAGTTGGCCCTGAACAAGTCATTGAGTTCCCAGAATCAGTGAAATGATTTGGAACTGGTCCAGGAGTGCGAATCATGACAACTAGCCTGAAACCTGAACCTTTGTCAACAGAACCTGCCTCACAAGATGGCGTGTCATGACGTCACAGGGAAATTATGTATTTCTTTTGGACAGGCAGATGTGTCATCCCTATTACATCCCTAGCTATTACATAACTTGATGAAACTTGGATATAAACAGATTTACTTCTTTATATGCAAAAAATAAATGAATTGCTGTACATTTTGCACTATTTTGTCAATCTCTTCTTGACTCACATCAGCAAAGTGTCTTGTTGGATAAAAGCAACAATAGGTGCTTGTGGTCTCTTAGCAAGCAAATTCAATATCGGTTACTGCAGATTGAGTTCAGTAACCATCGAAAGCAGTAATTGATAAAAGCACTTGTACCAGGTCTACGGTCTTTAGGAAACCTGCTTCAGATCGGGACGTTGCAGCAAGAGTAACACTAACACTAATAGCATTACATTCCTTCCAAGAGGACCACATGTCATAGGTGCTAGGAATTGGAGTGCACTTTGCCATCGTTCACCAATCGATCTCCTACTGTGCGATACAACAGAGGTGTACACCTACACCTTCTTAGCCGAAGCCATTTATATTCATGCAGCAATGCCAGAGCATCTCCATATTATCGCAAACATTTGGCAGCAACTTTACACACTCTGAAAACATTTCCATTTCGATGTGTGCCATATTAATGTTGCAAAACGGCGTTTCACTCGAGTGTAAAGTACACTGTAAGGATAAAGAGTAACACGTAACGTTTTAGCGAGAAGTGCAGTTTCCCATTACATATAACAGTATATGCAATTCATGTTTTATATGCAACAACCTATTCTGGTAAATAATACATTGGTATTCAAAAGCATGCAATAGCACATTCTGTTCCAATCTCATATTTCGTCTGAAATGGGAGGCAATCAGATGATGTCTCATGCCACTGCTATAAAAATAACTTATTTAGTAATCAGCTTATCTTTACATATTCATGCTGAAATTACATAACAGGCGTTACAAGAGCTGCAAAAACTCCCATTTTGGATACAAATCACGTAGACATTGTTATTTTTTGTCACAATGAAGATGTAGTCACAAAATAGAAATACGTATTACATCTTGATTACATAATGACTGTTTCTTTTTTGAGTAATGCGTTATCAAGTTATATGCTATGTAATTACTTTTCGAAGCAAATGCTGGATTAAATATAAAACACTGCGTCGCATGTTTAACAAACAGAAAATCAAATGCATATATTGTGCAAAAGTATTCTTCAAATCAATAAAATTAATGAATTAATAAAAACGACGAAAAGGGCAAACAATTTTTGGCGAAAGCATTAATTTCATTCATTGTTGTTACCAATGTAGCATGGAAAATGGCCTCACTGACACTAATTTAAAATATTCAGTGGGAGAAGAATTGAATATATTGCACTTGTCAATATATTTCAGATTTTTTTAACATATGTATAGGCCTGCGCTCAACGGCTCATTTGCATATGAATATTGTAGTGTGCCATGTGTGAAGAGGAAGCAACTGACAAACGGAAAAACGGCATCAATCAAGGGAATCTTCCCAAATATAAAAGATGTGCATAAATATGACGATATAATGTAGCAATACTGCGCTATGTTGTCAGACAGATTCCGGGTTTGGTTACAAATGAAAAAGATGGCCAGAAATGAAAAGCAGGAAACTTGGAAGAGAGGGGAAAAAGCAGTTCCTTTGCACAACGTGTTTTGAGTTTCCGGGTTTACATGAATGGAATTATAAGTAAACTGCCAGTATAGATCTTCTTTATATTTATATAATGCTATAAAAACTTTTACCATATAATGCAATAGATATGAAACCTTTTATATGTATAAAAACTCTATTGTCAATTTTAAACATATAGTATAAAACTTGCATATGGTGAATTCAGAACTGCTGAATATGAAATCGGGAACAAAAAAACGCACAAAAAAAATGGAAATTCAAAGTGGCAGCTTCAAGTTTCGAATCACTTCCTATAAAAGTGCTTGTTGCCAGCAGAAACACAATTTGAATTTGCAGCTAAGAGCCGTTCAGACCAAGCGTGAAAAATAAATGTGGGAAAAATGGTGAATTTCGAATCTCTATCGTGATGTTCCGCTTCGACGTCGAAATCCCATTTCACACTTCGTTATAAATTTCCAATATCCAATGAAAGTAGCAATAAATGGATGCTCCAGTGCACGTTTTTCGCCATTATAAAGTTGAATGTGTCACTATACAAAAAGGTATCAAAGTCAATTTCGATCCTTTCATTTTTGAGATCATTAGAAAAAAATAAGAGATGCTTCAAGCTTGCTTCAAGGTGCATAATTTCGCTCTGTTGCTATATATAATGTATTTAAAATATAAATAACTAAATTCGACAGTTTTCAGACACCGTCTACAATAATTCTGCAGTGCTTATTCCCAAAAAATACTGTCTTTCCATCGCTATTAATTGGGTAAATCTTAATGAAATAGGCGATTTCTTGTGAAGAACGGATTATATTTGCTATTTACAGGTGAACTGACGCAATTTTTGTGTATAAGATACTCTGCATGAAACTACGCATAGTACAATTATGGATAAATCTCTAAGGAAATAAGTAATAAAGACGTAATTAGGTCTTAGGAATTTTGACGTTTTGGCATTTGAGGCCTCAAAACCTCGAACTTTTCACTTATTTGGTTCCAACCCTTCCTTTACTCATGGTTTTACTTTGTGTAGATTACGTTTCAGTGTTAATTGAAAAACCACGTCAGTCCACCTTGCATGTGCTTTTTACACTGCATCAGAGCTATTTCATTTGTGGCAAGCAGGTCACCCGTTAAAAGTAAAACGTGAAATAAGGAAAGTAAATAGTGTATGTCTATGCACCAGGGAGGACCATATTGCATTCCATATTTGCGGCAAAAAAATTAACCCATAAACCACAAGCTGAGGATTTAGTGTAGTTGAAGTCTGAGCATGCACTTAGCAGAATGCATGTTATGTGCTTGCGTGCGACAAAGCATTCATTATTATATGGTTTTAATTGCTCTCCATGTAACAAGCTAATTTTTCCCTCACTATTATTTATGAAATGAACGCAGCTTGCGTTTATTTCTTGCTTTCTGCAGTTATTTTCAACTCAAAGCAAGGGACCAATATTTTTGCGCAATTCCAGCCATTAAAGAACATACTCGTAATTTACCAAATTTAGTGCAGCCATAATGCTAGAATAATCATATCTAACTGAAAACTAATTTCCAGTGGACTATTTAATCATTCAGAGCGTCAGTTGTGTACGCTATAAAATGAAGGTGTTTAATAGTGAAATATCTATTTTAGAGACAATATGTGCAAGACATTCTCTGTCAAACGGGCACAACATTATTTGGGTCTATGTCGTCAATAATACATTGTGGATGTGTTTTTTAGCGAATGAAGAATTGTACTGTCTGCTTTAATGAAAATACTGTAGGAACAGGTGTTGATAAATGCGGGAACAGCATTCTGCAACAAATATATTCCATGCCATGATATTAAAATAAATGCTTGCTGACAAATTGGTTGATTTGTTTTACAAACCGATTGTTGTCTAAAAGGAGTCATCGTTTTTTGCTGAATGCGAGGTTTAATTAATAGTGACACCTTGTAGTACCATCAGCCATTCATCAGTTTCAGGAAGAAATCGATCGCAACAGAACAAAAATGATGGAATTTCTCAGGCAGGAAAATGTGCGTTTTTTCCATGTTGCCGAGCTAGAAAAAGTTAGGGAAAAGCCTAAAGTAAACGGGCTATTGATGTAACGACTCGTTGACTCTACTGGGCGCTCTTTCTCTGTCACTTTCTTTCTCTTTTTGGCTTCTTTTCTCCGTTTATCTTCACTGACAGCTTCGGCTTCACTAGGTACACTCTTCGCAAATCGTCCAAGCAACAATGTATATGTATCTATTTCTATCATTTTCTCACATTATCCCTCGCTGCAATACCACAAAAACAAATAATTTTCACATTGCTATAGCAATCGATCTGAAGATTAGCTGCAATATCTTCCTAGTCCAGCACAAGGAGTTGGTATAGGTCTCCTTACACCAGATAATGGATGGAATTTTCATTGTTTAACATTCCATTCATTCCGACTATGGAAATTAATAAGCTAAAGAGCACGACCGACTTCTAAATACTCAATTTCATCTCCTAATATTCTTCAAAAACTAATTTATCCAATGAATAGAAGAGGAGGAAATACTTACAGGCATTCAGTTAGTCATTAAATTTTGCACCGTCCTTTTTATAATCATGAGGAACCAACTAAAAGGATCTTACAAATGTGAGACAGTCAACTGATATTCCATTTGTTGTTGAGGCACATGGAATAATAGAATTTCGAGCGAAACAGAAAATTATACTGTGAAAGGAATTGACGAATTGACTACATGATCTACACTGACAACAAAATTGTCTTCGAGGAAAAAGCTGTCAACTGTGTTTACAAAAACATGAACTGATATTGTATACGATCATACAAGAATCCTTGTCACCAAAATATTATTATGGACAACCCATAGGGATCAAGGCTGCTGTGTTCCTTTTCGGAATTATATGCACATTTTTCACCTACTTAATTCAGCCTGAATTTCTTGCCCCTTAATTAGAGAGCACTTTGAGCGTATTAAATAAATAAAAGCCTCAAGGTGACGACGATCAGGATTAAAAAGAATACGAGGATGAACATCCAAACCCATTTCATTAAGTTCATTCTAACAAATTAGCCATATAAACAGTCAGGTTGTTTTGTGGTGGAAAAAACAGCCATTTGGAAGCAAGTGACCTTGTTTCATACGCACTTCATTCCCCACACGTTTACAATAACACTCTTTGGCAAACTCACAACAAATCAGTAGACCATGGCAGGCAAGATTGCCCTTGTATATAGTATATGTGATTAATTACAATCTCTTTCTATAATGGGCTGCCAAGGCAAACCGGCATCCTGGTATGGGGAATTTAAAAGAATAACAATGCAGTATTGTTTGGTTAATGTATCACAGATGGACTGCTTTTATAAGCTCTAGTCAGTGAAGTCATTAGTATATTTTCAACATGCAATATTGTAAAAAATGGAATAGCACAACACATTAATTGCTTTTCAAAAGTATTATTGGTGCCTATATTAGTGTGAGGGAATGTGTTCAAAAAATTCTGAAAATGTGGACACACCTCAAGAGCTCCTAATCATAAATTGGTACTAATCATAAATTAGAATTCCATATTCAAGAGCATTCCTGATGACCAAACCAATGTTATATTGTTTTCCCAGAAGTCCCCATGCTTCGCAAATATCTGTCCTAACTTTGCCCAAACAGTATGAGGGAAGACGCTAATGACCAGTAGCTTTTAATCTTAAGATAACCTGAAGTCCTTTGGCCAGTCTAACTTGGTTCTGATAGAGCAAAGCACAGGGGTGTCCTTATCTATAGAGTGGATTGTGCTGATGAACTTGGCATTAAAACACGAATGCATGTTCATGTACCAGGTTTAATTTGTATAATGGCTCACTGTCTCTAAAAACAAAGTGAACTGTCGTTAAAGATCTTCCTCCTCCTACCCTCCTCCAACCACCCCCTCCCCATGGCGTCCTGATTTAGGTTTCACTTAACTGAACTAGGTTTGTAGCATAGTTGGTGGCCAATTAGTTCGGTTTTAGTGACGACGTGCACTCGGTTAAAAACAGGTAATTGCCATTGCGAACGCCATTAGTGGTCCGTACTATAAAAGCCCTTAATCTGCGTCGTATAATGCTTTTTCGTGGTAGATAATTGTCGCATGCGACATAACTTCAACAGACATCTCTGGCGTGCATATATAATTGGGTCTATCTCGCCTGGGTTATTAGGCGAGCTAATGATATGCGTGAGACTAGGCAAGACTTTGCAGTGCTCATCTCCCACGGTCATCGTGGCAATCAAGTTGCAGGAGTGCAGACAGACAGCAAAAGCCTGAATCGATGATAGGGAGGAAGGACATTGAGCTGGGGACACAAAAGATACTTACTACTATAGTCGATTTGATCGCGCTTCATGATCCTCGTCGTAATTACAAGTTGCCAGATCTTCTTACTGCCAGTGTCAAGTGTTTATTGACGGCTACCCAGATGGCCTTTCGCCTTTATTGGCTATCACAAGTAATATCCCAATCCTCCTTTCCAAAACCAACCACCAACCAACACAAAAGATAACCTTCATTTGAGCAACATCCTCAAAAGAATCGCGCAGTCTAAACTCATTTCCATTCAGCTTAGATATATAATATACAATGTGTGATCTAGCAATAAAGTTCCTGGACTGATTTTGTATCAAAGTAGGTGTCAACATCAAATATTGCGAACCTTTTCCAAGAACTTAATTTATGCAAAAGTGGCGTAAAGAAATAATTAACATTGTGTAGTAAATTAGTTGTAAATTTACATTAACATGCACAAATTACAAATTCATACAACTGCATAGCAGCAGTATGTCTACGGTTTGTGTTGGCCTTAAATAACATGACGTCATTTCCTACCAGATTCATGGTCAATAGTTTTTAAAGAGCATTTTCAATTAATATATTGCAATGATACTTCAAACTAATTGGCATATCCGTGAATAATATATTGTCCCCGTGTTAAGAACTTAAAATCAAAAACAAGCTAGAAATTACAAGAAAACAGGAAAAATGTTCTGGAAATATAATTCTCACTCCGAAAATAAACTGGGCTTTGCCCCATTCGCTTCCAGTGCATTATTAACCTTGCTACGGCGCCTGTATTTTATGTATGTGCCTATACAGAATGTCAGCTACAGAACCCTTGCAGCGCAGGTTTCTACTAAGTTGGATCGGTCCGAATTCCGATTTAATATCTTTTGGATCGGTGATAGAATGCAGCTGCTACGTCCGCTCCTCACATTGTGCCCTGTGCTATCACTGTAGCCATCGGTTTCCATTAAAGGGGCTATCGCTCAGCGCTTTCCTCCGAGTTACCATCTCGACGGCCAACATCCTCAAATCCCTCTTCAGACCCGCAAACGATGACTTATTTCCCAAGACAGACCCAAAGCATCACCTCTTCACCTCGCACACGTTGCTCCCTATTATTTCAGGCCTAGATAATTAATAAAAATATAGTCGTGCAATAAATTTCACAGCATACGGTAAACCTCGAGGTAGTAGAACGCGGTCAAATCTCTCACCCCCTACCCGCAAATGGACGAAAATTGATTCCGTTAAGCATTAAGTCACGGGGTCGCTTTTGTATACGGCTTCACTGCGCTACACTCCAATCTTTTGCCGCTGAAACTTGCAAGCAACGAACGCGGCATCGATTGAATTTCCTGCTCTAACATAGCTTGTTCGCTGGGAGATCTGATAAATTATGTATACTCGTTAATCCGATCAAGGAATTACCACAATGGGGAAATAACTTTTCGAAGAGTTGTTATTAAACTTTAACAAGCGTTTAAAAGCAATGATGCTCCTCCAGTGCACAAAACAACCTTAGAAAATTTCATTACTTAAGTAATATCAACTGTTACATACTGCATACTATACGGCTGAACATGTCATATAAACCATAAAATGTAATTATTTAATTAAACTGCACTTTTGCAATTAATTCACTACGCATAATTGACCTCGAAAAAGTTTATACTGCGTTCATACTTATAAATTATGTCTTCAAAACCGATATTAACCTATATAAAAAAAATAACTCCACGAGTTTTTAACAGTCATCACAGTATGCGAGCAAACATAAATAAGTACTGACATATTGGTATAAAAAAACAGCTGGAATAAATAATGCAGGTCGATTTACATCAACTCTTGTTTTCATGCAATTAATGGCCATATTTAAGTAATGAACTAAAAATATATGCATGACGTTATTGTACAGACTGTAGCTAGTGAAATATTCAAAACCGAATTAGAAGTAAAGGTTTGCTTTTTGCATCATTAAAAATATAAATATTGTTTCCTCAAACTGCAATTAGGACTTACATACATGCAAGTCCTAAATACGAAACCAATACGCTTTAAAAATTGGATTTGAAGACGTTTATATAATCAAGTGCGAGTTAGAAGCACTTAAAATAATCAAAAACGACTTGCATTTCGGATTGAATTAGTGCAGAAACAGGTTTGGCACCTCGTTTGGCACCTTTCATAACTGAATTATGAGCTTAAATGCGATAATTAAATATTTGCTTTCAAATGGACTTGCTAAACTTTTCAAGCATCAGAGACAATAAACGTGCAGATTTTGGGCTTCAAGTCGGCCGTGTCTTCAATTATTTCAACGGTCACATCACTTATGGGAATTGAACTGGGAACCTCCCGTTGGGGATTTCCCGGGTTGGGTGACTGCTAAAACTAATAGACAGGTTCTCACGCACAACACGTAATATGTAAACCTCCCACTGCTGTTTACTCCCAAACTGAATGAAGGGGGTCCTAGTTGCCGGGACAACGTTGCGTGAGCACCAATGGTAGGAGCGCAGGATGGGGAGGATATGAAAATTGCCTTGCAAGATTGGCAGCAAAAATAACCCATTAAATGGAATTTGGCTACTTCTATTAGTATATACTGAGTTTTAACACATAGGACTGTATTTGAATAAGCAATGATTTATATGCCAAGTTGAGCAACAGAATATGTGAGCATGAGCAAAAGAGCAAAATCATTCGTTGATGCTACTCCAATATTGGCTAGTCACGCTTTTTTACCCCCCGAAAACGGATATTTCAATGAAATAAATGACCTGCGAAAGGATGGCATTAAGGTTAAATCTCATATCCGATCCTTTCAAATCCCTTACTGCTACGTATTTAATGAATCTGTGTAAGTGACAGGCTAAATAAGGTATAGAATGTCCACTCTGTCGTGATTGTTATTGCCTAGTGGAAGGAGGTACAGGGTTCTGTCAGCCTCTTAGATGCGCATGTCCACATACTAATATATATAACCCTGCAAATTTAATAAACAGGAAGGCATGGGCAAATTAAATAAGCTGTAAAAGAACGCGAGGAAAACTCCAATAATCCTGTCATTTTCGTAAATGTATGCACAAGAATAACAAGTTTATTGGAAAATTTTACGTATATACATTGGCCTAATGTAGTTTGCTTTATAAAAGCCAGCAACAAAATGTAAACCAACAGCGGGAACATTATAGTACAAATAAAAGCTAATGTAGTATATTATAACCCATAAATGCGAATAAAATCATAAACTATTTAATAGATATGGCCCATATAAACGCAACGGCACAATAAATACAAGGAAACCGTCTTGAAACATTTACGAACATTAACCACAATGTAAAAGCATATCTTATATGCACGTAATTCCCTTATACATATAGTTTCTAGAAAAATAGGTTTTATAGTCATGTTCCATAAAAATTGGGTTTGCTCAATTTTCTGGAAGCAACTGCTGTTTAAAAAACAATAAGGTACGGAATATTCATTATTATGTTAAAAAATTCGTTGTCATGAAGGTTATTTGGCACAAACGCAACCAATAACCTTTAATATACAGTTCAAGGCCACTGAATTAATTTTCCTACATAATATTCATATTCACTCAAACTTACCTAACTTTTAATTTAATAGCTGGAAATTAAAGTCATTCAAAAATTATTGCCCCCCCCCCCCCCAATTCTCAGATTTTTGTTTTCACCCTGTAAATCTATCTAGTGAGTGAACTTCTTCTGAAAGGAATTCCCTTGATGAAACAACTTGGAGCAGTTGTAACCTACCATGGAGACAATGTATCATCATATATTATCTAATTAGTGGGTTTGAGACGCATGCGCACCACAGGGAGAGTAATTCATACTTTGAGTCCTCTGAAGGACCACGCCTCAATCTAAGCGAAAGTAGACAAAGGAACCAAGATTGGGGATAAAAGTGATGGATGCTGAACGGCGGTATAGTGTAGCTAATGTATGTCAGTTGGCCAACACCATTCTTACGAATTATCGCTGAAACGATGTCAATCGCACCAGACAACTGCCTCCAAATATAGAAGCCCATATGCCAGAAAATTCACAATTGCATGCAGCAGTCAAATTATCAAAGTTTCGATTAGGTACCTACATATATCTACATTAGATTAGTACAAATTAATTGAACTGCATATAATGAACGCATCAAATATAAAGAGTTTTCAAACATGTTTCATTTAAAACTTCAAACAATTCTGCAGACTTCATCATTATGAATCAACAAAGTTTACATTTGATTAAATTAAGAGGCTGAACTTGGCTGCCAACATATACGTACTGCTTACCATTGCTTTACAAGTGTTATCAGTAAAAAAATGCATGGGAAATGTTAAGCTGGAAGCTAACGTCTACTTTTGTAGACAAATAAAAGCATGAAAAAGAGCAAAGAATTAGTTTACATTGCAACGAGCAACAACTACAACCGCATAGCTTCAATTTATTGCAGCAACTTCCTACAAAGTGCAATTGATAAAATCAGTATGCAGGGAAGTCTTCCGAGATAAGGATTATGCAAAATTCCAGACTGCATGCATGTATACACATATTTATAAGTTTTGCGAAGTTACACACGAAGTGGTATTTCAGCTAATTCCCTCGTTCTATATTATATGCAGACATCGGAAATCGAATCGACATGAAAGGACCATTTAAGTTATTATGTATTTGCCAACTGGTATACATTTAGGTATACCCGCGTATAAACACAGACATGTTGCAAATGCGCCAAAAAGCTAAAGTGTGGGCGTGTCATCACAATAACCCCTTGGGTATGGGGCCTACATGGTTTATTGTCCTTTCCATTTATCTCTGTGGATAAAAAAGAGTAAATGATTGCTAGCCAGTTTCCATTCAGTCCAGGACCTTGCATGTGTTGCCTCAAAAAGCTGCTAAACTATAGAATTTCAATTTAAATACAGGTCTGTACCAGTCATACTAAACCAGTTATACAATATATCAATTATAATTTGCTGAATAGCCACTCTCAAAAATATGAAAACTGTAACGGCCCAGTGCCATTACTACCCTCTAACCCCCGCACAGTGACGTAAGCGTGGACGGGTGGCGCGGTAATACGCCACACCCCCCGCTGGGAAACGGCGATCGTAAATACAACGATCGCCGCTAACAGAAGCGCCGTTAGGGCACG
>JAQFZQ010001111.1:0-22275 GCA_034696005.1 Glomeris marginata
AACATTTTACAAAATTTTTGTTTTCAACAATCGTTTTATTGGCATCAATTCTATAGAATTGCACACTTTCAAGGGTACGTTACAAAACCGTGTCAATTCACCTTTAAATTAATTCATGTTACATTATAATTAGATGAAGAGCATGTCAATCATTGTGCTGCATTTATCTTATTTGCCAAATGAGAGCTGAAAGAGACTGAAGAGTGCAAATCAGATGGATGGGTTGTGATATTGATGATGTACATAATATTGAGTGCAAAAATGAAAGAAAGGAGGAATGTTAACCGGACATGTGAAGTTATCCTATAACTGTCATTGTCATATTGAGTCATGTGGCCTGTTCCAGGCAGCTGATTGATGAATGACCAAAAATATTTCAGAGAAACAACTCCATGAGAAGAAAACATGTTGTGCAGAATATAAATAAAATATTTATCAAAAGCCTAAGCAAATTTTGTGTTTCGGAATTGTAAGCAATGTTTGAAGAAAACTTCTGTAAAGCGACTTTCTGTACAAAATGTTATGCATGCCCAGGTAGAATTGTGTAGAAGTATGTTCTGGAGTACATGAGCATCTGCTGATTTTCCACAATATACATTGAAATTCAGTTAGTACAGGAAAAATCTAAGTTTCTGCAGCTTAGGTGCATCTTACAGGATCACATGAATTTATTTGTTATGCAACTGTGAACCAAAGGGCTACGCAGAAAATCTCGATTTTTTGCAGTTATTTTCACAAATTTTGTACTTTTTCTCCTGGGATCTTGTTTTGTATGCCACAAAGTTCCACTATATGTACTATTACATCGACTGTTTACACTGGGTTTATAAATAACCTCAGCAACTTCTTGGGAAAATCCTTCCAACCTGCCACAAGTCTATATCCACATAGTGCTGTGAAAATTGGCAATGACTGAGGTCATGGCGCCCTGATTACAATCTAAACGATTGCTCATTACCTGATTCACTATCTGCTTCATGATAAGAACCGTTCACTGCGCATGTGCGTGTGGCATACTGTATTCAGCTCAAATGTGAGCACAGCAACCTATTAAATTCCAGGAATGCGTAATTTGCATTGAAGTTTCATTACTGGGTGCAATGCCTTTCAAAATGTACTGCAATTTATAATTCCGACATGATTTAATTAATGATAAAATATAATTGCGTATTCAAAACAAGTGTAGCATATAATGCCTTCATTTTATACAAGTGAATTCATAAAAGGATGCCACGTTTAATTGTCACGGAAATTGTTTTTTTTTTTCTTTTTGCCAGTTCATTCACAGCGTTAAGAATTTCAAGAATGCTTCTGACTTTTTTAATTAACATTCGAGGCATGGAGAATATCCGTTGGGAAATACTGCGAGCAAAATCCTTAAAACTAACCACATTGCTGTATACGTTGCCAATGGCAATAATATTTATGGCTAAAATACTAAACGTCGCAAATCAATCAAACAGTATACTACATAAGGCATTAAGTCAACATCTGATGCAGTTCAAATTATATCAGAATTCGTGTAAAATCTTATATTCAACTAAAGTAAACGGGAATCTTTATAATTAAACTACAAATCACTTGAAATCAAGCGTTTTATTTTCATATATGAATAAGATAATTAACTGTTATTATGGAATTTAAAATTAAGGGTAATTGAAGGCATAGGCTTCATTAGCAATCTCCTCCTTATAGAAATTGATGATACAAACTTAACCTTGAACGGCATATTGCAAGGTTATGGCTTTTATATTTATAGAACATTAATAAGTCATCATCCAAAAGCCAATATCGATGTTGCAGAACGAATATTTGATTGCATTTCTGCGGATCTTCACACAACAGATTGGTTTCTTCATTGTACCTGTTCGTGCGATATCAGATTTCGTTATGTGGAAAAACAGGATTAATTACATTGCATCAACCAGCAGTCTATCATTTTCGGTTCTCGGATAGAGAAGCAATAACCTTGAATTTCACAGTCAAGGACAACGTCAATAAACTTGTTTCTTACAAACTTAACATCAACCTTTTGGTTTTATCAAGTTGTAAAATTTTGTTCCTTGAAATCTGTTCTTCACATAAATGCAAAAATTACCTATATATACTAAATACATTACTTTTCAGCAAATTTTAATGCTCTGTGTGCATTTATAACCTAATTACCAACAGTTTTATATACAATGGTCTTGCAAACACTGTTTATTTTAAGTCTATTCTGAGCTTCAAACGTTGTCAACAATTACATATCCACTTGAAATTGTTAGTAAACGCAGCGCACTGAACTTCTTATATGCATATGCATGTACTATTTAAAAACATGAACGTTTTCGAGATCGGCAATAAGGACAAAGCCTTGGACAACGCCGAGCATTTTCGGTAAGCCCTGTGTATTTATTTTCAGAAAAGATAAAGGTTGCGGGGGTTGGGCATTGAGCGAAAAACCCCTGCGCAGCAGATGAATGCACATTGCAAGCATGGTCTGTACGCATGCGCACAGTGCTCTATGTGGTGACTGACTCCTTGGATGCGATCGCAAAATGAAACACTCGTAGAGTGGGAGCTGCAAGACCGAGTCACCCACTAAGCAGCAGACCAGCTGTTCCAAGTAGCTATATCGTCACAGGTGATCTGTGAAAAAGTCGTCATGTTATTCAGCAGAGTGGTAAGCTGAGGTATGCAGGAGGCCCAATTCTGGCAACGGAGTTGGACATGTGAGATCACCTTGCTGGTAATTGCAGGTAAAAAGCAAGAGAATTTTCTTTCCGCCAAATCTAAATAAAAGTTTTGGGTTGGTGCCAGAGAAATATCCGATACCTATAGGCATTTATGCTCACTTTGCATGCGCCAGCTATAGAAAACAAGTCTGTATATCGGTTGCGAAGGCGAAAACGTCAGAGCAGCAATAACGTGCAGCCAAACCCGATATTGTTTGGGAATTATTCTCGAAAAAGATTAATTGATTTCCGTTATTGCGGTTAAATTTCACGCTCCGAACAATTCATACGTGTCCCTATACTACAATCGATGCTACAACTCCACTGGAAAATTGCAGCTGAACAATTGAGCAGAACTAACTTTTTACCAGGCAAACAAAGTTGCCCTTTTTAACTGTAATTTTTACTGCGATCAAACGAACGCTCTGTAAACATCTTTTATAGCTGAAACATATTTTAAAACACGTGGTCGCAGCTTGTACTTCGTGAAAAGTTAAGAACCACTTTCTTTCATGTACCTATACTTTCAAAAACGGCGTTCAGAAGAGTTTTGAAAAAAAAAGTATTTTAACTGTCATTCAACGTGCATTCTATGCATTTTATATTCTTGAATATACTGAATTCAACAATGTATTCCGGATTCATGCTCAATTCCCGTGAGAATAAATTTATGTATTGGTAAGCCTACACTTTTTTTATCCAAAAAAATACCAATGTTGTACTTATTTATTCATTTTCTACCGTCAAGTTGCGATAAGGAAAAAACACCTGCAAATATTGACAATGCTTTTAAAAGCATATCACTCTGTACGTTTGGGGATTTGAATACATTTAAATAAAACTGCGATTCAGACGAGCGTCAAAGAGATGTGAATTATAAATTTGTGGACAAGCCGTGCGGAAAAGCCCTACTCAAAAGCTACCCTTAATAAACACGAGCTACCGCTTTTTGTGCGGGAATTTTAGGAACGACATTGCGAACATTCCTCTGGTATAGTTTCCTTTCTCATCAGTTCCTTCATCATTCTTTAATGCAAGTCGCCTGAATAATGCAATATTCGCAGTTTTCATTTCTCATTCACAAAAAATACGAAGCCAGGCTTTTCTATAGTAGCAATAGAATAGGCCAATTCCAAAATGTACCATACAATAAACTTTTTTAGTAGTTCATTTCCCCATTCCCTTCGTTGTTTCATGAATGAAGAAAGTCAGCAAGCATAAAACACGCATTCATCTATTAAATTAATAAGAAATTGCATTTTTTGGCTCAGTTTAATTGCATTTTCAACAGCAGTAATACCGCAACAAAGAATATTAAACATTTTTTCCTGGTTCTCAAACAAACTATACAGCTACATTATTCTTTCTTTCTTAACAAAAAATTTCTATACAAACTGCTTTTGTGATTTCAGTTATAATAAAAACAAAATTACTTTCTTTACTGCTGTTGTAAGTTAAATGTCAGAGTTCGTCTATACTGGTATGGAGAGTTGGCGAAAACTTTCATTTAAGTTGCCTTCGGGATATTGTTTGGGATTAAAAAAGTTGAAGTAATTAGGAACTGCGAATTGTAGGTAACTTTTATGCTCAAACTCACAAAATTTGAGGGAAAAGCAACTCGTATACTGAAGCTACACCTATGTAAATTATTCCTAAAATCAATAATAGTATACCACTATACTTAAATTTTTAAGATTACAGAGGCCTAGTCATAAAGTTTGCAAAAAGGTTATATAGCTACTTTCATCACTTTAAGTGTCACCAATTTCAATTATGCAAGGCTTTTAGATAAAACAAACGAAGAGCAGACATTGTAATTAGTTAATGCCATTTTCCCAAAGAAACTTTGTAGAGTGTGTATTATTATTTACAATGTTTGATCTTGATTACTCTTCCAAATTATCTTTTCTAATCTTGAGAAGATATGAAGCCACCACCCCACTTCAAAACAAGTTCCATCATGTATATAACGAATGAAATTATAAGTATATAACATTGAACGAAAATTATGTGAAATATTTTCGCTCTGGGAAAAGAAGAATTATGTCGTTGAGCAGGAATTCGATTTTCACGTCTATAAATGGAAGGCTGGAGGAGCGTTAACAGTTAACGTGTTGTAAAGTGAATGGGAACTGCTGCCAATCATCTGTCCTCTCCCTGGTGCATGCTCATGCAACATCCTCTCCAAAATACACGTTCCTAGCTAAACAAACACCAACATTCTGTCTACTTTCAAGGACAAAGCCTCCATTCGGAAAAGTACAAGCACCTATAAAGATTGCAAACCCCCCAGATTGAGAATTAATGCCTCCAAGACATCCTATACACATTTTTCATTTCTTGTGCCTATCTTTTTGCGTCTTATACAATGTTGCTTCATCATAAAAACGCATTCGTAGAGGCGTGGCAGTGTCATCCATATGCATCTGGGCAATCCGTCATCCGATAGACAACACAGATAGCAAATGCACTCGGATCATTTCCGCATTTTCTGCAAATCCTCTCTATATTATCAGCATGCTCTAAATTTTGTTTAAAAAAAAGTAATAGAAACTTTAAAAATATTGTTTTATATCGGAATGTTTGGGAGTTCTAACATTCATATTGTAAATTAGCAGAATTATGTGTGGCCAATATGGGATCTGATGCCATCAAATTCGAAATGTAAATTTAGAGCCACATTGTGAAACTAATAGCATGGCACACACATCCATCTTCCAAGATAATCATTGGTCAGAGTAAAAAATTTGTTCTCCAGGAACAAAATGAACAATGTTTTCATTGAAAACACTAAAATTTATGTAAAATGTATGCATTCTTATTCCATTTTTATAAAGAACCTAATTCAAAATTTAATTGAAAGCAATGTATAAAACCATCTTTTGAGTTATGCATTGCAATTAATTTAGTGATTTTACATGCAAATATGTAATAAATAAATGAATATTTCTATATTCTGCCCACCTGGTGGCACTGCACGTAACACGATTATAACTTATGATGTTGTGTTTTCCCTTTTGCTATCATTGGCATGATATGAGCAAAATGCCTCCAAAGCAAGATAAAATCGTCCATAATCAATATTTAGCTTCGACTAAGCCTTACTTCAACAATAGTATGTAAAGGAGAGTATAGGGGACACTAAAGTTAACAATTTATGTCATATGAATGCATGTCTTCAGGTGTCACCCTTGGGTTCTAGAGGGCAGTGAAGAGAACATGTGGACAACATTGTTACTAAATGCAACACACTTTGATATTGTTGTAAATAACTGTTCAAAGCTTTGACCACCAGCAGCAATGCATGCCTGACAGCGCAGAAGCATTGATGTCCGAACATTCTCAAAATCCCCGGCATGTCCTGCACATGTGATGCAGCAACAGAGATTCGTGCAATGAGGTCCTCTTGGGAGTCTACGGGAGTACCATACATGAGGTCTTTCATGTATCCCCACAGGAAGAAATCAAGACTCGTCAAATCAGGCAATCGTGGTGGCCAAGGGATGGGTCCACAATGATATATCCAACGATCTCCAAACGTGGTGTTCAGGTGGTCACGCATGGTAATGGTGTAGTGTGCTGGCGCCCCGTTGTGTTGAAGTCACTCACTGCATCTTCTGCCGAAAACCAGGGAGACATCTCCCAGCAGTTGAGGTAACGTTTGCTGCAGAAAGGTCACATAAGTATGCCCATCCTGTCGTGGTGGCAGGACGTGCCGGGGATTTGAGAATGTGCGAACATTCAATGTTTCTGCGTTGTCAGGCATGTATTGCTGCTGGTGGTCAAAACTAAAAATGTTATCCACATGTTCTCCTCTTCAATGCCCTCTAGGGTGACACCTGAGGACAAGCATTCATATGACATAAATTATTTGCTTTAGTGCCCCCTCCCACTCCCCCCCCCACAGTCCTTTCCATTTTGTACAGAGAGTATTGACTCGCCCTGTATGTATGTCGGTATATTAGGTTGAGACTAAATCGTTTGCATTAAGAAAACAAGGACCTGGGTATGCCCTAAATACAAGATCGGGAATGGGGCAAATCTTTGCCCTCATTTACGTGATCCCATAGTACAAGCTTCACATAAAAATAGTGCACCGATGTTGTAATATGAAAATGGAACATAAACTGAAACCGGGTTTGTTTCAAATGCTAGGATGTGTCAGAAATCAACATACTACGTAGTATCATCAATAAATAAAATTGATTGAAATATGGATTAGCAGTTTGTTGGTGACGAGTAAGTACAGGCGATGGAGGGCATGTGCCCATTTTCCAGTGACCTTGAAATTCGCTTTCAAGGGAATTATTGCGTACACAGTAAATAAAATTCGTTTGGCAAATCGTTTAGCACAATTCAAGATTGCAGCTGCCCAACAATTCAATGATTATCAATTCTTACCTACTGCATGTATACCTAATATTTTAAAGAAATTTCAAATCGAATTTATTCCTACCTCGAATAAACAAAGTCCCATCTCACTGCTACATTTTACCTAAGGCATTTACCATATGACCTACATGTTAGTAGATTGTCATGTAGCTGCGCACTCCTTGTAAAGAGAATTTCCTTGTAAAGTGCTCATGCCTGCCCTGAAAGGTCATAACCCCTTTTAGAAATCGCTAGCAGCTCAACTAAAAACGGAAACAATTCAAGTTCCTCATGCAGCACCCGCTTCAAAATCAACTTTATATTTGCCTTTTGTCAACATGCATTGCAACTTATCCTAAATGCAATTAAATGTAGTACAAAATTGCTATGAGAATTTAATTATAATGGCAGACGTTTTTTTTTTACTTCGAGTGCTGTTATAAAGATTATACTCTTTTCAAAAGGGTCGCATGTATCCCAAAGCATGTTTGCAAGGCATGCACATGGGGTCCCACATATACGACGATATACCACAGCTGATAACACCTCTTGAGCATCCGATAAAATGAGCGACGGCCCAATCATTTCGTTGTAGCTTATTTCGAGCAGATGAAAAATAGAGGACCCCTCCATTCAATCTTCGCTGTTGCAAATTGCAATATCAAGGGCTTGTGATATGTACTAGAGTAACAATAAACCTAGGTATATATTGTAATTGGCAATGCGAGTACGCCAATATATGCTTTGAGGAACATAAAACCCATAGAAAAATTGTAGGATTACTTTATCAGAGGCGAAGAAAATTATGACCTAACCCATATTATAATAATTACCTATAGTTATCTCCTAATATTTATGCAAATTTGTCTCAGAAGGCGCCCCATACACACTTTGGAAAACAATTATTTTTTAGCATTTTCTATATATAGGCTTTGGATTTCAGGTTGTAGGTTGTTTTAAAGCCATTCATGCAGGCATTTGGAATTTAATATCATTGTGCCAGTGTAACAGCATATGGTCATTATTTATGAAAAAGAAAAGCTAAAAATAAGGTTGCAACAACAAACAGACAATGCATGACTCCAGCATTGTATACATCATAACTTTTCTTTTTTACCAAGTCAGTGGAGCAATTCGTCACCAAACTTTATCCCAAGATTTCACGGGATAATGCAATCTTTGTATATGTTGTTGCTAGGTGCAGCTGGCAGGGCATGTGGATGTCAGTTACATTTCTCCGATATTGCAGAAACTTAACAGGGATAAAGTTTACAAAAAAAAAATAACCCAGCTTCACGCCACACTATAAAATGAATGACCCTCAATAAGAATGGAACTATAGTATAGGTGCCCTACTGCGTTTGTTAGGGGCAACATAACCTTTCGATGTGGGCCTCCAGTCAATAATTGATTTCATTTCACATTTTTCTATTCATAGAGCGTGCCACACACTACAGACATTTCTTTCTTTTCAATTCACCTAACACACTCCAACAATCATTAATCTCGATCCGGACGTCTCCGTCAATTTTCCATTATCCTGTTGTTCCTTTACAAAACTCCAAAACAAATAAGTGTTGTTTTTAAATGGGGAAAACATGCTCACTCATTCTGTGTAGGCATCACAAAAGAAAAAGTTACCAAAACCAGTATGACAGAATAAATTAGTCGTCTAGCGTCAATCAATAATTGACAAAATCATGTCTCCATACTATAGGCGTCATGGTGAAATGAACACTAAATTTAAGAGTTAAATATTTGCAAACGCAATAATTTTTATGTAATATTGAGATGCACTTATGCCATTTCATTATGAGAAATATTAATTTTATTTTACTTTAGAATAATTTCGAAAGTGACTGTGCCTGCGCAAGAATGAAATGATTGAAATGACATGCAATAATATGCATGTAAATAATCCTGTTTGTTTTTCAGTGATAATTGCGGCAAGAATATAGTCTGTACTATGATTCAATAGAATACAATGATCACGTCTATACAACACATTTCATGGACTAGTGATTGTGTAGATAAACAAGCTAGCATGTGTCCCAATGGACAGACAATAGAGTCTTGCGAGACTCATTTGGCCTTTCTTATTATGTACTGCCACTGTAATAGAAACTATGATGACCATTACAACCTACAGCAAGCCAAATTAATTTTAAACATGTATAGGTATCAACAGCTACAATGATAATTTTCACTAAGTAGTCATGCATGATTGTCAAATGTGCACTATTACGTAATATGCATTGATGCATCAAAGATTAACGTATACTATACAGGGTGATTCACCGAGACGTTGTGGTGCCAATAATACTGAAAGTAATCGCAAATAAAACAAACTATTGTAACACGACCTGCACATTAGGGACTTCTAATCGTGTGTGTGTTTTGGCGACTTTCGAGCGTTCCATTATAGTGTTCGAAAATCTATAATTCTTAATATGCAAGATAGAAGGGTAGTGTAAATTTAAGAAATGAACTATACTATTTTGCAAGGGTAGAATGCAGCAATTCCCGATTGACAGGTTCCAACTGGTTGCTTCGCTGGTTGGTTTGATTGGTTTGATCGTGAAGATCGATGCAACACATCGAAACTATTCGAATGCCTAGCTCATTTGCTCAAATATTGTATTAATATTGGTCCTGTGACGTCACCCAATTTTCATCCTCAAGTGAAGCAACCAGCCCGAACCAGCCAATCAAGAATTGCCGTATTCTATCCTTGCAAGATATTATGGACATCGAGGCAATACCAATGGTGTCAACAGAAGCGAAATCTAACAGAGGTCTCCAGAGTTACAGTATTGACATGTGAATTGTTAGGCTTTGCTCAGTAGTTGGCTGGCCAGCAATGCTCCGTGGTATCACTGCTGCGAAAACAGTACAGGTGCCACAAACAGTAAATACATCACCAAACAACAAAATAATACCATGCATTGCATATTCACTTACACCAAGAACTCGTGCCTGACGATGCAGACAAAGGACTTTACTTCTGCAAACACCCAAATTCTTGAACAATACCTTATTTACAGATGAAGCGGAATACACCAGAGATGGTTGTGTCAATGCGCACAATGCCCGCTAATGGTCTCAAATCAACCCACATTGGGTACGTGAAAATGCCCACCACGGTCGGTGGGTCATAAATGTTTGGTGTGGCCTTTACAATACTGCGGTATCAGGACCTGTATTTTACTATGGAACCTTGCATGCTCAGTGATATTTGCACTTGCTACATGGTGATTTGTCTGACCTAACTGACGAGCATTTCACTAAATGCAGTTCCAAGAATGCGATTCCAGCAAGATGGAGCTCCACCACACCATGGAATAGTAGCACACAATTGGTTCAATAAAGAATTTCCGGGGAGATGGTTAGGGCATAGCGGTCCTGTTCCTTGGTCCCACGTTCTCCAGACTTGAACCTATTAGACTTTTTTCTTATGGGGCTACACGAAAGTCCTTGTCTATGAAACGGAGCCACACAATATTGAAGACCTGATTCAACGAATTACATCAACATGTCTATCAGTCAATGCACGCATGATGAACAGGGTCTGGACGGATTTGATATCACGAGCTCTATAGCTGTGGATGGCCAGCACTTTTAACACTTGTTTTGTAAAATTGTGCCTAACATTTCTAATGTCAATAACACTGGAAAGCTCTGCCAGATTTGGTTTCTGTTGACAACTTGGTATTAGGTAGATGTCTAGTCCATTTCTTAAATTTACACTACCCTTCTATCTTGCATATTAAGGATTCTAGATTTTCGAACACCATAATGGAACCTTCAAAAGTCACCAAAACACACGTGATCAGATGTCCCCTAATGTGCAGGTCACGTTGCAATCCATTTTATGTTTTATTTGCGATGACTTTCATATACTGTATATTATTAGCCCAGCAACTCCTCCGTGAATTACCCTGTATTCAGTTTACAGTCCCCATATTTACCTCACAGAATGCAATGCATTGTGCTCACCTTCATAATTAGTGTTGGATTCATTGTGTAAACTGTGAGCAATGAGACTAATTTAGTTCTTTAACTACTCACTGGGGACTGTCACAGGGGAGTCCATGTAGTTGCAACTATATGGCATGTATAACATGGTTCAACACCATTTAATGTTTCATATCTGTCCCCGGCAATGCTAATGAAATTTCAAAAATTACACCCACTTTTCCTGGACATTTGCATACAAGTACCACTAGAGCTATGTTCCAAACATATGCATACTTTATAAACATGTCTCAAATTTTATTACTTGCTTTAATTATTTCATATTTCAAATTAGCAATGACGATAATTTGCACTGAAAAATGTATAGAAAAGTCTGGTTTTTAATAAGTGGGGGTGTTTAATGTTTCGCCATATTCGAACACAATCTATCCACTGGGACCCAACATGCCCAATGAATGCAGCTCCAATTTCTGCTGCACCGCAAGCTTCTCAGAATGCGAAATTTGCCTTCACACCTAAAATGCATTATCACGTCTTAAAACTCAATTTTTTGGAACGTGGCTATTGTTGCCTACGACATTAAATAATGCAATCGATATTTTTGCACATAAAATAAGCATGAACTCTAGATAAAACGGCATTATTAGGGTTTTCTTCAGTTAAGATTAATGTGTAGTACCCTTACTTGATAAATAAAAATGCCACGGCAACTTTGCAATTCAAATTTACAACCCTATTAATTCAAGCCTATTGTTATTTTATGTTAATTACTTTTCATAAGAACATGGCCAATTTCGATGCTCCTCAAAAAGTTTGCAAACTTGAAAAATACTCCATGAAACTGTAAACAATATACTGTATTTCAGGTTGATCACAAAGGCGTTTTAGCAAGTGCTTTACTTAGCTTTTAAATTGCGTTCCTTGACAACATATTGACTAAGAGATTGATGAATGACCTAAAGGATGACATCTTTTGTTTCCTCTTTTTTAATCAAACATCTCAATAGCGTCCCTATAGACTTCATCCTCTCTTGATCTTCCAGTTTCAAGTTCCCACATAATGACCACTTGGGTTGATGTTCTATGAGGTTGACACCCACCCACATGAAATTGGTCACAAAAACTCCACCTCCATCGACTGATTACAATCCCTTTTTTTTTTCTTTTCTCCAATAAAAAAATATCGCAAAAAACAAGAGCCATCAGATTGCTCCCTATATTACTTTCGACCGAATTTTTGCATCACATAGTGCAGCAATATTTGATCATTCAAGTATAATCCATTCAGTTATTTATTAAATAAAGTGACAGTTACGCAGTTATAGATAACATTACATAATGCTCTAGCTACAAACTTTTAGAAATTATCATTTTAATGCGAATTGCCAAATTTTCCAATGCCAGAACTAGACAGCATATTTATCATGTCAGCATAGAAGCTAACATTTTTACTGGTTTACCATTTACACGTCAAAAATCATAAAGCTAGAATTATAAATAAACAGATTTCAAACGATGTAGGCCTACTGTTTCCCCAATATACATTTTCAGGGAGCCAAAGCAGACATATGGCACTTTTCCAAGTAGGGAATTCAATCTCTCTCGGTCTAATTAATCGAATTCAATCATTTGGCGTAATAGATGCACTTCAAACCTCGCCTTTAGTAATTGCAGACAGTACAGAAGAAATATTCCTGTAGATTAGGAATATTTTTCTTGGAATGGTGTGCTGTTTTTACCTGAGAAATATTTAGTAAATTTGGGTGCGGTGGTAATTACGAAATCACATCCGTGACGAGCGAAAATCTCCTCAGGAATCTTTCATTTGCTCTTTCAAGACGATTGACATTTTTCAAAACGCACAACAATTGCCGTTTGCTTTTTGTCCTCCACCATATACAGACAATTGTGAAAAAAGAGGAGAGATCTCATATAAATGGAAATGCAATCTAATATGAATTATGCTAATATCTTGCTAATATTAAAAGAAATGTATTATTTTTTCATATTGCAATACTCTTTTATGCATGCTATAAACCCAGTGAGTTATAAGGTTAAACCAGTTCAGTAGGTGTGGTTTTCTTTTGAGAGCCTGACGATGATTCACAAAACACCTATCATAACAGTAGCGACAATTAAAGGACAAATGTAAAGTTTGCCATGCATGCATGAAGGGAACCATGAAAATAAAACAGTGAATGCATGCCTCCCATTGCAAACAAAAAGTCCACTTGGTATCATCCCATGTGCATGAGGCTATCTAAAGAAATGTGTTTCTCACTCCACCTGAAACGCCATGTATGTACTTATGGAAAACATAATGGCTGATATTAATGTGCACAGTTCTGTTGCACTGCGTGCACTCACATGTGCAATGGTTAAGATGGAAAAGTATGCAGAACACTTGTTATACAAGACTGCTTTGAAGAAATGTGTCCCTGCACTGCATTATTATTTCTATTCCGACTACAGCACACATTTGTTTTACTTTGCATGTGGTATGTATTTGTTGCGGCAGAAAACATTTTCATATTTAACATTTCCCCTGCATAGATACACTGAACTTATATAAATTGTAATTTTAACTGTTTAAATTGGAAGCTTTAATAAAAAAATTATGTTCAAAAGTCACGTTAAATACAAATATGTATCTGCATGATTGCAGTGATTATTAGAAAAGTTATAATTTAAGTCGAATCAAAAATTATTTCATCCATAACTCATTTCAAAACCTTTTTCAATATTTTATATGTTGTCATTATCTTTATTTTAATGTTATATTATAGCTACTGAATATTCAGCAGATGCCACCAAAAATATAAAATTCTATGCCGACATGAATTTCATTTTACATAGTGGTTGTTGATCATAAGTGCACGGAAGTCAATTCAAACCGATTTATTTTAGGATGCACTTATACTTGTACACACTTTGCATGACAAAATATCATGTTATGCACATAATATTCTTTATATATTAAAGCTGCAGTACGATTAAATATGTCAATCATCCACCTACAGTAAGTTATCCTGAACAAGGGACATTGCGAAAAGAAACCGCACAGAAATTAAGTTTCAATCGATCAATTCCTGGGCAAAAATTTATTATTAACCTTATATCAAAGTGAGAAGGAAAACAGACAAGTTGACAGTTCCTCTTGTCTAGCATCTTACAAATAGGAAAACCAAATTGTGGCACTTCCCATTTGGAAAGCATGCAGTTAGTAATAAAATTTAGTATGTAGCCAATGATGAAAGGGAATGCACTAGTGGGGAATAAAAAACTTTCATGTGGCAAGTCCATAATTGCTACATTCTTCTATATTATTCGGTTCACTATAACGACATTTTCTCTTTTTCCAGTTGTTTGCGTAGACGTCAAAACATACGTTATATTCGGAAGCAACAATTACGTGTCCAGTGGGGCAAATGTGACGTTCATTTGCCCAATCAGCATTCAGAGCATCACCACAGTAAGTAGTTTATATGGACACAAACAATTGAGATGCTCGATAACAAATGGAATCAAGTTAATAACCAATTGAGATAGTACTAATTTATACATGTTTCTAATGCTTTTTCCAATCACATTTTTCACAAGTCTTAAAGAATTGTATGTTAAATGTGACAATGGAGAAATAAGTTCGTATAGTATTCTGAAACCTTGCAAAGATGCTCTTATTTCTGAATTTAAATTCGGCATCATTTTATCAAAGTCTACCAGACTTTCTTTAGAAAATAAAATCAAATAATCAGCACATTCTTGAAGTATTTTTGGCGTTTTGCTCTATTTCGAATGTGCCAAGGTGTTGGGCAAGATATTTAGAATTGCCCATACATTTCCCACTTTTATAAAGTTTTGTATTATCACTTATATGTAATTAAATAATTATTGAGTTTCACACAACATGCGGTCCTTGCAATGCATTTTTAAATAAAGTCAATACTTTACTTGCGTGCTTCCTTCCAATTAATGTACATCACTAAAGCTTTTCATTAATGAGGATTTGCATGGTCTATATATATGAAATTTCGTGCTTCCACAGAAAATGTATGATATGTACTACATTTATCATGGACATTAATTTACCAGGAATTTCGGTGGCGTACATTAAGTTATTATATTTGCTGTGAGTTTCCATCAGCTAGCCAAATCAAAATTATTTCCCAATTAACAGCTACTTTCAACAATAAAGCACAAAATACGAACCTGCTGGAAAAATGTCGCAGTATTACCCTTTTATGTTTAATAATAAACAAAATCTCGTATTATAGACGTTTATTGCCAAACAAATTAATCCAAACGAAGTTTAAAATACCCAATGCAGGGCAGCCAACATTTTAAACAAAAGTTTCCTTTGCTGCAATAAAGTGAATTACAAGCATCTGTAAGTATATAGTAACTATTCATGACTCTATACTTTAACCTAAAACAAGCAGCTTAGTTTGAATTAAGGACCATGTTGCTTGATTCCAACATTATACCTCTAATTTTCCATGGGAGGGGATTGAATCTACTTATAACTAAGTTATCATCTGTTCCCCGGAGTTTCATAAGCAGTTAATGGGTGCTATAATCAGGGTCTACATGTGTCCCTGGAGCATTTTACGAGGGAATTATAGTTTTCATGATTGGCACTGAACAACATAAGTCTGGGTTTCATCAAAAATGGCGATTGCACTTGCTATAGTTATGATGCTAAATTTGCTCGTTGACGTTGAAAGTGTTATTTTGGGCTTGTTGCATTCTTTTCGGATGGCAGGTCACGTGGTTGAAAATCACCCCTAGCCGAATCGTGGCCAGAGGCTCAACATTGCTCACTGATGATTCCCGTATTAGCATCGATTATGACGAGTGTCATGAATGCAGTATTTTGCGAATCAGCAATGTCACTAACGACGATTCGGGACTCTACACTTGTCAACAACATTTTTCACGTACCAGAAGGCTCACACGAAGTGCACGTATCTCTGTGCAATGTACGGCCAAAAATATAAATTTCGAAATCACGCTGTTGTTGACACTTTACAGCTTCAATTAATGGCACTATTTTGGAATAGTTATCAATGAAAACAAAATTGCAGCGATCCTATTAATGGACAGTCCACCAAAATATGATTTAATGGGTCAAACTGGAGCCCCCTGCTATTTTGTGAGTACCATCTGGAAGAGATGGATTATTTATGTACAGTGCCAATAACTAGGCTGGTGTCAATCACAACATGGTTCTCTTGCAAGTAAAACAAGTGTAAACAACCTACTTTTCGGCTTAAGCAGATGCTCCAACAACGTCAGCAAAGTCACAGGTTGTGGATGTGGCCATCAACTCTACTACAGCAGAGTTGGAGTGCACGGTGTCGGCGGTTCCTCGAGCCGATATCACGTGGTATCTTGAGGACCAAGAGGTGTTCAACGATTCCACACATCACATATTCTTGCAAGAATATGGAAACGGTTCCTTGGTGGCAACGTTGCGGCTTCTGTCCATCACTGATGCCAATATTGGCAACTATACTTGTCATGCCGAGAATCCGAAGGGGACAGCATCTGCGGTCATCACCCTGCGAGGTAAACAAAAATTCATTATTAATAATGAAGCATGCATAATTTAAGTCACATGTGGGTGAGTAGAACCAAGAGTAGAATGAGTTGCCAAGTGGGATATAATGGGATATAAAGACCTGTATGGGTCACTCAAGAGACTATTGCCTGACATATTGTATTACATTATGGCAAGTTCCATATTATTGTATTTTTAGAAGGTGTGCAGACAGAAATGGAGACAACATCAGAGCCAGCGAACTCAACTTCCTCAACGACTGAAGGGAGACGTACCTTGAGACTTATGGCTACATTTAACGTGACTGGATTTATTCTGGGCATGATGCCACCCCTTTGGATCTCATTTTATATCATTCTGCATCTGGGATTTCGGTCTCGTTATGCCGAGGAGCGGCCAGAAGAGGAAGGTGGAGACGGCCTGGATGAGATTGTATGGGAACAGGGTCTTCGTTTTGACCCAGCAAAGTTTTAATGCACACATTTTTCAGATCAACCTTTATATCTTCCATATTCTCCCATTTTTCATTTAGACTTATATGGCCATAGTGTGATCCGTCATCGATGCAAGCATTTACACACAACTGATTGCAAGTAGTGCCTTAACATTATATATCATCGAATTCACAGACAACAAACACGATCAAAAGACGAAAAACAAGGGTGGCGATAAAGGCACATAGTCTTTTCGGAATTTGTAGAACAATTACACTTGCCGTATATGGTATGTATGTACAACATGATAAAATGTACCACCAAATTCATTGAGTCAGTTCACACAGCAATTCCACTTTAGATTTTCGCTTTTATCTATAAAAATCATATCAAATATATACTTCTTATAATTCTTATCCAATAAATTATTCATAATAGTAATACATTCATGAATAAATTACTTTCTCTCTTTTTTCTAATGTTAATACTATATAGTAATTTAAAACTAGTACAGGAAGGGGAAAGATATGCTATACTGCCTATTATTTCATAATCTAGCAAAAAGCTAAAAAGAACCACACCATACAGCAGCTGTATATGTAGAGCATATCAATATATACGAAACTGTAATCGTTAAATTTACAGTATGGTATACAGAGTAGATAAAATAATAAATCAGAGCCAATTGGTCATTTATGATGTTATATACAAGTTTAATAAAAGTTATAACCTCACTTTCTATTGGAAAATTCTATAGAACACAATTTTATTTCATTTGTTTTGTATAAGCATATAGGTATGTAGTAAAATGAACAAAATGAAGTTATTTTTAAAGGGAATGTTTGGAAATCAAGTAGAATAACTGTACAAATATGGTATGTATAAAGGACCTGTGCAATAATCTGTAAAGAAACGTTGGGAAAAGCATACAAATACAGATGCAAATATATCTATTTTCTTCCTAATAGAAGTTATAATTAAGAACTATTTACACTTTCAATCTATGCATACTTTTTCTCGCGCTTTTACATGTAGAGTAATTGCAGTACATTAGTCACCTTTTATGCACCATATACTAAATGTATACATGATCTTCACGCTGAGATTCCATTACTTTGTAAATACAAGTCGTGTAATAAACATAATAAATCATTCATTGCTACTTGTTGGATTTTCTGGTCAGGCCATAAATCACTACTTTTATTTACCCAGTCGGAAAAATGCGTCCGAATCGTGCGCATTTATTCACGAGATCACGTGACCACATCGATTATTGAACTGGCAACAAAACTACAAGGGCCAATTTTCCAATCAACCCCCAACTGCCATCTGCAGCGTGCCAATCGATTTGTAACCAATACAATTACAAATTTCCGAGAACTTTCTGTATGGAAAAAATGCACTGTTCCAAGCAGTTTCACTTGAGCTACACCGACATAATGGCCGCCATTTTATTCTTTAGACGGTTTTTAATGGCATATTAAGGGCATATAGAGCCTTTTATCTTTTCATTTTTCCATATCTATTCTGGCGAAATCGATGCAGGGCTGCATACGTGATGGGAGGATTATTACGGTTTGCGGTGTCCACCATACTTGATATGCAGGCAATAAAGCATTTACCATAATAGGCCTACTTCAACATAATATATATGTGCCTATGTGACAGTAGGCATCCGGTTTTATATTAAAAAGAAGGGAAACTATGTTGGAACAATCAAGGGAAAATGATGTGTAGGTATCCATAAAGTTATGGTGGGTATTCATGCAACCAGAATTTAAAAATATACCATAAATATATGGCTCATTTAAAATTATTATTTATCAACCACTCTTATTTCACGAAAATTGTAACATCAATGTATGTGTGGCGGGAATCTGGCATCAATTGCATGTATCACAAAAATAGTATAGTAGCCTATATGCTTTAAATGGTGGAAATATTTAGCAAATTAGTTACTTCATCATGCAAGTAATGTCAAAATGTACACCCTGATTTAACCCTTACATTTGTCCATATATGTCACAAATGAGCATCATCATTTTTATGGTTCTTAATAAATAGACCTAACTAGCTGTAACTCTGAATAAACACTTTTAAGATTGTTGAAAATAATTTATTATACTGCCAGAGTGCATATTAAGAATTAACGCTAAGTACGTCAGTGTTTGCAAATTGCAAACCTTTCAGGATCATTTTATATATGGCAACGTATGTAATATGTAAAATGACATGCGACTCTTTAATGTAACCAAAAATAGTAAGAATGATGTAACAGTTTCCACACAAACATTACTCAAAGGGATTAAATTCTTAAGTAAAGGCGGGAGGGAACATGCATCTAAATTGAGTGTGAATACTTAATGGTCCATGTAATTGTGCAGTAATTTTGAATCCCCGTCTCCATTGTGGCGAATATCACTTGCATATTAAATTAGGCAATGCTTTATTCCGCTTTCAAGACACTGCAACAGTAATATCCGGTAACGAATCGATGACAATAGTCACCAAAATCAATTTTAACCAAGAAAATTGTACATTTGAAGACAGTTGGCCTGACAACTGCTGACGTCATTGCAAGCGCCAAACAATTTAGCCGATGGTACATAAAATCAATTCAAGAAAACGCATAATAGGAGCCTTACAAGTTTTCAGTATACCTGACACCCTGCAGCTTTAGTGCATACATGTTGATAGAGGTTTCGAAAAGCAAGAATATTGACTAGCTGTCCGGTTATCAGGTTGAATAGGAAGCACGTGGTCAACTTCTTATCGACCACCGTATTCTTCCCCATGCAAACTGTAATAGATGGGACAGAACGGATAGCAAGCAAGCTCATTCGCAACTTTGCTCTTACATCGAATCTTTGAGTTATCTACAAAAGATTATCTTCAAAGTAAACAAAATGATCTATAGCTCATTTCAACAGTAAACCAATAGAAAGAAAACCCTGGCTGGCAAACGCATTAAAGGTGAACTGACAAGGTTTTGTAACATACGTGGGAAAGTGTGCAATTCTATAGAATTGATGGCAATAAAACGATGGCGAAAACAAAAACTGTTTTTAAAAATTGTTACAACAAGTTGCGAGTAGTTTAAGAGGGCGTAGCCGTAATGGAAGGACGGTGTCACCGCGCTGGTGTCACAGTGTCCTGTTTTGGCAAAATTTGAATTTTCAACCAATGAGGACAAGCGCCTCTGCAGTTTCAGCCAATGGCAGAGCTTCTCAATGGCACTCCAGTGTCGTCATGTTTCAGCATTTGATGGAATATTTTACTATGCACCAAATAAAAAAAGTCTAAGGTTGTGTATGCATGAATTTAGAAAACGACAGCAGGTCATCATGTGGTACACGTATATTAACATGAAGATTTCAGAGTTTGACTAATAAAGGTGTGTAGGCGATGTCCAAAATAATTAAGAGCGATGTTCAAGGCCTCGGGAGGTTCCTCGAGAACGGCGAAGACCCCGAAGAACAGCCGTTGGGACACGGCTGATGACTCGAGGACAAGGGGACATCGTGTCAAATTGCTGCAAACGGACCCTGCATGCCTTTGGATTTGGCAAAACTTTTCTCAGTTTTAACAGTTTGGTATAAAATTGCTAAAAGTATTGAAGCCGAATTAACCAAATTGTTGATGTAGTTTTCCAAATACATATACTCTCAAAAAGTTCGGTTCTGTTCCCATTGGGAAAGATCGACCCTGAGAGGGCTTCGTTCCGTCCCAGTTTGACAAAGAAGGGCCATAAACTTACTGGTTTAACAAATATGTTGTATTGCATAATGAAAACATCGTTAAAATACTATTCATTGCACCTTACGATTATATTTATAATTATTGTCGTCATTATATAGTCGCAGTATTCTTTCATATCTAGTAAATATTTGACAAAGGATAGCAACAAAGTGGGTTATATTGCCAGATCCAGTAGTACGGTCGGTTAGGGGACCAGGTCATAAACGAACGTCCTGTACCATGATGGATGCGACATTAAAATTTGTGGCTCGTGATGACAGGGACGTTCAAGAAAATACGACTGTGCGATAGTATATTTTACGCCATACGATTTCCAACAATTTTCAGTCCAATATATCAAAGAAAACGCAATTTTTATGTTTTATGTTCCTAACACTTGCATTTCCACCCCACACGAGATGGTTTAGGTGTTCCACATAAATCTAGATCCAGTTTAGAACATTTACCATAAAATAATACTTATATACGTTTAGCACTACATATACATATATCAACGATAATAATTAATCAAATACATTAATATTACCAGAAAATCCACGCAGTGCCTTATTTCAACATGCAGTTGAATATATTGCTGTCCACTCATGAGCTCCACTCTCTCCGATTCCAACTTCACTTGTGGCAACTTCTCTCAAAAACTGGATATAATAAAAGCAGGCATTTCCGGTCTTACGCAATGCAAGCACGAGTTTAATTGAGGAGTTTGGTGTTGAAATATCATATTAAAATATTTGCAACACACCTGCCACCAACCAAGGTTATTTTTAAATTATGCGTAATGAGTCATATCCCTTTCAGTAGTTGATTATGCGGTAAACACAACACATGGATTTTCACAAAAGCCATTAATGATTAAAATAACACGACATGTTGAGTTGAGCAACTGACATGTCATTTCCTACTCAGCATAAATTTGCATACATTTTACAGTGGCAAAATTCGGTTCAAATTTAGAGTGCGATCAATTGCACCTAATGATTAATTAATGAGTGTTGCTTGTGTTATAATTCCGATTTGCATTTTAAATAGGTTCTTTAGCAAAAATTCCCCAGCCTCATGCTACTCAATTATACTCTCGCAATTTGCAATGCTGGTGTATTACAAGTACGTAATTAGTATTCAGTGTTACCCAAAATTAAACCATTAAACGATGATGCAGGTTTTAAATTTTGTATCTTTTCGTACAAAGTCAATGAACGTAAATTCATATCATGACTTTTATCAAGATTCTCATGTCACTATATTTCGCAAAATATCATGACTTCTGTGATAAAATACATCATTTTTAAGAACATTTATTTAAATGTTAATTTTTTAGTGTATAAATACCAGAAATTCGCAATTTCATTTGCAATAAAATAAATAAAATAAAAATAATATAGTAATTCAAATCTAATGGAGAAAATTTGGATAAAACCTTCCTCCCCCACCCCCTCCCTTCCCATAACCCACCCCCCTT
>JAQFZQ010001112.1:0-22270 GCA_034696005.1 Glomeris marginata
ATAGGAATTTTGAAGAAATATAGGATAATATAGGAAAACTTAAATATATAGGAAAATATAGGAACGCTTTACACCCTACAATCAATCTAGGCTTTCACCTTGTTAATTCAAACATATTCCTATAGATATACGGAATTTGTAACATAATTTAACAAATTCCATGAAATTTTTATAGGAATATGTATGTTAAATCTAGAAATCAATTCAAAACTATTAATGGGTTTTGAAATAAGAAATGTCAATTTGAGCAAGTTACTGTCATTGCGGCCAAAAAATTGTTGCTGATTAAACACAGCCTCAAAAAACGACTCAACATTTTCACAAAAATTAGTTATTTGCAAAATATCATTCCTGATGCATCTGTCTTGCATCAGCAATGAGAATGCATCTGAATAGCTAGTTTTCATTATTTATGGAGTTCAATATAGTTTTTCGAGTCTGCGCTTTAATTGCACTTGAGTAAGGAGTTAGCACTTCAGTATCCCAGAACTGTCTTCTGCATGTTCCTAAAAAAAAAATAGAAACAAACAAAAATGAAAAAGTTTAGTTGCCAACTTTATTCTAGACAATGTAACGACTCCAATTTTCTGCGGTAATCAGAATCGGCCTCAAATATTCACCACAAATCTCCATTTTTGATGAATATCCGGCTTACGGAAACTCGATCGATAAAAAAAGGCACTGTGTAAAATGTATTGCTTAAATTTATGCATAGTAGTTACCAATCTGGTAATAATTAACCACCAACACCTTCGACAACTACAGCCACGTGAACGTGCGAGTCCACTTTCAGAATCTCAAGCCATTTCAGGCACAAAAAAAGGGGGGAATTTCCAAATTCGTGAAATTATAAGGATCTGTTAACTGTAACATTAATGCCAAATAAGGGAAGGAAAACAATTGAATCGCAGGATTATACACAAATATATATATGGCGATCGTTCAACGATACAGTAAGTTACGCTATATAGAACTTATCCGAGCAACGAAAAATGGGAATGAGAAATCGACAACGGTATAACAATACGCTAAAATATAGTGAACATTGCATTTCAAAAATGTGTCAAAATTCAAACAATTCTCGTGTTATCAGGCACTTGTTGGGGATGGGTCAACAATTTGAAACTTGGTACGCGCCGCCGTTGTGCCATCGCGGTACGGAGTAGTTCCACGTTAGCTGCTTCGTGTTGGGAAGACATTGTAATAAAATACAAGTGACATGTTTTAAAATGCAGCAAATTGCTTATTAAAATTGCCTCCTTTATAACTTTACGTATCAAAATTGAGTTGTACCAATGTTTGTTGATTCTTAACGTGATTAACATGACATGGTCACTACGCTGTATTCCTTTTAAAAAAACAAAAAATCTCATTTGCTCCACTTTGATTCATACCACATTAGGAAAGTATGTTTGTCCATTCAGAGAATGTAAGATGAGGCTATGATCCCAACATTGAAAGTTCAATCACGCAAAGAAAAGTAACTAACGGTATCCGGCATCGGATCGTAAATGTTGTATAAAAATAAAACAGAAGGTAGTCAAATAAGCAAACAAATTAACTTGTAATTTAATTTAACAAACATTATGTTATTATTATGAGTTATTACTTGGGATCCAAAGCCTCACTTCAATCACTCGATGAATGCACGCGGCACGTGAGCGTTAAGTAGTTAAATATTAAGAAACACTTCAATATCTCCCAATCATTTATCAAACCACTACAATTTGTCAGTAGTTACTACGCATCAATCTGAACAATCATCCTTTCCGGCAAGAATCGCATTAGGAAAGGAGACCGATGCCGAACTACTACTTCGGACCAAATTATTCCGTAACCTTTAAAAAAGCCATTTCGATTGGCACGAAATCGCTTCTAAAAGAGCACCATCCTATTATTTCTTTCTCTTTCAACAACAAAAAATTCCCCGTAAACATAAATTAAAGTACTAGTACTACTTCTGATTGTGGTAAAATGTAAAAATGTAATAAGAGTATGCTCCGAACTGAATCGTCTTTTCACCTGATCGCCATTGTATGATTCAACTACTATTTTCGTACGTGGCAAGTGTAAGAAGGGCAAAACAAAAAGGAAAAAATAATGATAATAATATAATAACGACACGAGGTATAAGTAGTCCGAGATATTGCTGCAACGTTGGCTACCTTGACGCGGCACCAAGTAAAAAGAGTAGATTTAAGGCACGTGTAACAATTTGCAACCACAAACATCGTACACCATTATGCTGCGTTCTTCGCACCCATTCCAAGGAGTGCTCACTCGCACCCACCAGTAACTTACCAACAAAACGCTCAAACCTAACCAAGTTTCCAATATATACTTTGCACTTGCGACTCTCGCCTCTAATAAGTACAGCCGCCAAACTGTTCTATACACATCACGAAGCGCGGCAAGCCCCTCTCGGCCACTCCGTGCTCCGCGTCCACTCCACGGTACTTTTAACCGTAACTCCTTTTTCCTCAATCTCCTGTGATATGATTACTAAAGTCTATGCTTTGACCGCCTCTGGGCAGTTGTCACCCGATTGTCACCTGTTGTTTCCGCAGTCCCCGCGCAGGAGTAGCCGAGGTGCCGCATCTCAGATCCACATCACTGTGTCCATCCTGTTGTTATTGAGAAGAGCTTCGAAATCGTTCAGCAACTCCGAGTTCAGTTCCTGCGATCGAGCAAACAGATTTACCACTAACTTCTCGTGCAAAATAACCTTCATGTGAAATTCGGTACGTCGCGTTCAACGCTGCGATCGAACGGTCAGTCTACCTGCAAACTTGGTTCCAGGTCGTCCGAATCCATATTGCTTTGGTCACCGATGTCCATCGAGCTCAAATCTGCGTTGCTTGCCACAGATGATGCGTGAGTTGTATCTAGAGAATTGCAATAGGTTAACATCACCAACTGTTTCATAACGTACAATCGCTAAATTTAAAATGTTGCCCAAGCTTTTCCGCATTCTAAGCCCACAAATAATCAAGGATCTGCTTCAGTTTAAAAGCATTGCTTGTTTATGTAAACATCCCATCAAATCCCCTTACTCAATGTAAACAGCTGCCAAAGCATTTTCCTACCGCAAAACTACAAAATATGCTTTCAGATACTGGATGCGTTTTATCAGTTTCAAAAATCCCAATTTACTTCAATAAACAGCTTACGCCCACTGACCTAGTAAATTATTTTTCAAACGTTGCGTGAAATGTTTACAATTTGAGAGTAAATTCATCTGAAATCTAAAATATGATCCGCGCATAGAGAGGGCTGTATGAAATCAAGTGTTGTAAACACATTTTTCCAAGAAGCCAGTCATCACGAACAAGCAAATCATTATGCAATGTGTTATTTTTGGAATAAAACTGTTCCATTATATACTCAAGAATAAACTGCTTCACATTATTCCCACATGTTACAAGTAAAATAATGCATACTTATAACTGTATTAAATTAAAGCAAACAGCTAGTAAAAACCACACCATGGCCTCACGGCGCTACGATATACCGTACCGTCAGTTATCGTGTCCGCCGAGTCCTCGGAGTTGGAGAGGAAATCCTCTGGAGTATGTGGCAGGCTGTAGTTGTTGCTCATTCCCAGGCCACTGTCGGCGCTTTCCTGCCTGCTGTGGAAGTCTCCTCCGCCGAGGAAAGGGTCCATGCCGGTGGTGGTTGCGGCCGGCAGGTCCGGGTTACCGTTGCCGGCGTTGCCTCCCGTCGCGCTGCCACCATTTCCACCTACTTCGTTGTTGCCGTTGACCTGGGCATCAGCCAACGTCTGACGGATAATCATCTCCTGTCAGTCCACCATCGAGTCAGAGAACAAGGACAGAGCCCAGTAAATACCATCAAATCAAAGAGACGGAGAGTAGAAGAGAAAAAAGAAAGAAAAGAAAAACCGAAAGATGTGAGAAATATAAACACGTGCACTTTTATAAGGAAATCATGCTTTTCCCCTTCTCCATCATTAACAATTACAAAAGAAAGCCAACAGAATGGTTTTGTTGTTTTCGGCAAACGAAGCAACAGGACAGCGAATAAATTACCATGTTCACAAGTTGACTGTCCTGAAACTAAATATTCAAACTTTCACCTCCAACTCCCCTCAGTTTCATTCTTTCCTTGTGTATTACAATTAACCCTGCTACACCCATCCAGGGGTGTAGCCTCATGAAAGTTATTCTGCCAGCAACAATAGGAGTTTAGCATTGCATCGCAACATGACCTAAACTGAATCAAAAGTTCATTTCGCGGAAAGCCTCGGTTCACTTAGCATAATCCTAATTTGCAATGAATTCATGTTTAGAGATAGGTACAAACAAAGTCTCTTCGTTAATATTTCAAGTTCCAATATTATACAAGACAGTTAAATACGTAAACGGGTACTCGTAAAAGTCTTTTAGCGCGGGACTTTTGATTCAGCCTGTAAACTTTCCCACTTTTCCCAAAAGCCTTAAATGAGAAATAAGGGCGTCAAGTGGCATTTAGGATTGTCCCAAAACGTCCTCTCTTATAACAGGGCGTCTTTGGGGCGCCAAAAATCCTCCGGTGCCACTTTTAGACTTCCTCTGCTGCACCACGCTTCTCCTTATGCCAACTGTCTTCAACTGTTTTTTTTTCTTTAGCTAAACTTTTCCCTTTTGCTTTTTGTCTCTCCTTCTATCTCTCACCAACTTTATACACTTCTAACGAACAACTTGTTGACAGTCACCCGGCTTACGGAACCCGCAGCGATACGATGCCGCGCGCCGCAGCCCAACTGCCCTTCTATGTACCTCCATTTTGTTGCTACTGTGTCCATTGTAATAAGACCACAGTTGCGGTAAGCTTAGGAGGATAACAAACCTTATTTCAAAACAAAGCAGAAAAGTTAGGTACCACAATGTGGAAAACGGAAAAATCTCGGCAAGATTCAATGTTTCATTCATAAGCTTCATGAAATGAAATGAATTTCAGAAAATCCACGTTTTTACTACAACATATTAATATTTGCTTTAAACTTGCCAGTTAATTTGCAGCATTTTGGGCAAAACTAAACTGTAAATATGGTGCCTTCTTGCTCGTAAATTTCCGGTACGTTACACCTGTCTCGTACGAGAGACCGAGACCTAACGGGGAAAAAAATCTCTTCTCTGACAGAAACGAGAGTAAATGGAGTTTGAGGACATATTCCTCGAGTAATGTTCCTGTCTCAACTTTGGCAAGGTAACCAATCCTCACTCAACTAGAGCAAGGCTGCTAATGCATCTTCTCGGAGGCATCGGGGAACAGTCCGAGTCAAGTTTTAAAAGATGCTCGATTCAAACATAGTATGGGACAGATCTATAGTTAGCATCTGGCTGCAGTTGCACTTTCAAATCCCAACTTTTCTACGCGCACACACACACACGAGCAGACGTACAAAAACCTCGCAACAGATGCCATCTTCGGCTTACCATTTAACCCCGATAGCCAACATGAACAACATGGCACCAATGATGGCACAAACCAAAAACTCCAGCCAATTATCAACACAACCTAGTTCACCTTTACGGAGTTTCCAAACAAAACACGACATGAAACAGGGCCACCATATCTTTTTTTCCAGAAACGTAGCTGTTCTGTTGCCAATTATTATAATATTTGTATTTAAAGAAGGAGAATAAGAAGGAAAAATAGTCGCATGCAACAACCCACAAGCAGCATGTAGTTTCTAATGAAAATTTCTACAACTGACCTGGGTCAGAACATCCTGTTGCCGTAAACGCTGCTGTTCTTGCTCCATCTGAAATTTACAAACAAATTTACATTAGGAAATGAACACCAACATACGTATTATAAATGTATACAATTCACTATACTAAACAATCCCATATCAGCATTTCACAGTGTACTAAACTTTCATTTCAAAATTCCAGTATTTTCAAGGATATTTATAACTTTTTTCCAGGACACAAAATACGAAAAGTGAAAGATAGTTAAATAACAAACCACCCATCAAATTTCAAAAGTATAATGATTATTGGTATTTTGTTCCACGCAAATTAGAAGCGGAACACAGAAATCAATAAACGAAATTATGTAAAGTGTCAAAAATGATACATTTTCCAGGATTAAGAAAAAATTAAAGGATTTCCAGTATCCAAATACTTTACTCAAGCACCTCTTTACAATAGCAATAAGTGCTTCTTCATACCTATCACATATTGGAACAGTGTTTGAACAATATTATGTTTAGTAATTACTTAGACAACATTACGTTTAGTAATTATTTGAGTGTTTGGACAACATTATGTTCAGTAATTAAAGTGGATGAGCAGTCAGGTCCCAATATTTCCATTTCTTTCTATTTAGATTTCTACTTGCCACTATGACATTTTAATATGACAGTGCAAACACCGCATCACCCTCAACCCACGTAACGTGCTATTCTCGTACACGGAATTAAAACGTGACTCGCACATTAAGCCACCAGATATAACTTTTATACATTTGTATACCTGACGCATTATTTCCTGTTGCCGAAGCCGCAACATCTCCCTTTCCCTCTGAAGCAGCTGAAGTCTCGCTTGCTGCTGCCTTTGCTGTTGCACGTTCACATGGCTGTCAGGGCTCTGCGATCACATCCATTCCAAAACATTTCAATTACAAATCTGTTTGCTACACACATTTCCCAACGTTAACAAAAATATACCTGAGAACTTGTTGCCGACAGAGGTGATGGGGCCGGAGGAGTTGGAGCAGCCGGAGGAGGTACCGCGGTCCCATTTTGCATCACGGTGGCACGTTGAAGATGCTTCGCTGTTTGTTGCCAAATGGAAAATAGAAATAAATAAGAAAAAACGGATATAGGTACAACTGCTTAGCTCACGCACATATGATCAACCAGCTGACATTTCAGACAATAAAAAACTTCGCTAAATTAACAAAAAGCCTGTAATAAATATATAATAGTATTTTCCACTCCAATTTCTTTATCCCAATTAAGGTACTTTTGTGCCACAAATATACGACACCTTGGCACAGCTTTCAACCACATTTCCGGCACTTTTTTTCCGCAAGGTCTCCATTTGTTTTTCCATTGCAATCTGTTTTTGTTGGCAAGTCGAGGCCAACCCACGTTATGTGCTCAACTCAAAATCATACACTGTGCCTTAAATACCACCACAATTTACCTGCCATGTATTTTAATCAAGTATCAACTGTGGCTTTGCCATACACGTGTCAAAATTTCAAACTCTTTCTAAAGTACATGCATTCAGACAAGACACACGTCTGTATTCAATAATAGAGATCTAAACGTTAATTTGTGTTTGTTATTATATTTTCTAATTATTTTATGGCCTATGCTTTGTATTTTTAATATATAAATGGTAACCGTAACATTTACAAAACTGCACAATAATATGGGCATAATTTACTTTCATCATAGGCTTGCTCCATAATTTGTTTAGCAATTTCCTAATTTCCTCCAGTTGAGTGGCCAACTCCATAAATGTCACCCATTATTTACGATATCATTTACACCCACTTGGTGGCATTAAATCAATTAGCTTTTCTAGTGATGTCAAATAAATGTGGTCTTTTCAGGTGCAATGTTTGTCCACATAATTATGTGGCGATTTTTGGACAGGTGTCAGTCAGGGATTGTAACCAAAACCTAAATATATACTACAACAAGAGCTCTGCTCCTGTAACGTAAACATTGCTCCACATTTACAAGGTGGAACGATAGATATATGCCAAAATCAACAAAAGTCAAAAAGCCTTGTAACCAAAAATAATTCCCCACAAAATCAACAATAAACAAACTACTATTACTGTATACCACCAGCACGTGAATTCTCCTTGTTTATAAAACTAGCAAATCGAATAAGTTTTATACAACTTCATCTGAACTACCATCTAAAATTCTGCAATATTCAACTATTCCCTTTAAATTCCCTATAGTACTACAAACTCAATATACCGCAATAGTTTCTTTTCAAGTGATATTGACATATATTTAGTTTCACTATTAGGCCTTTGAAAAAACATAATAAAAATGTTTTAAACATTTTAACCTCATGTAGTCAATTATATTAATTAATTACGTACCTTTGATAAATTAGAAACTGCTTCATTATTGCAGTTTTGCATCACATTGTCTATAATAACTCCATTTCAATGGAGATAAACTTGTTCATTGCAAGAGAAATAATTATAAAATACAGATACAAACACGTGTCTGTTATCTGCTATATTATAGTAACTGGTGCTGGATGTTATTTAGTTACTTACGGCTCACCCTGTAATTGTTACACTGCATTCAGTGCATACTACTAATAAACATAGAACTTTGCCTTACAAACTTAACAATATGATTGATTTTAAAGTAGAAATGAAAAGCTGGCTGGGGGAATGGGATGAAATAATAATATTAATGACAAATCGCCATTTTTAAAAACGACAACTAGACAAATATAGGAATAAGGAGATAATTTGAAAAAAGAAACAAACAAAAAGATATAAAATGAAGAAATAAAACTGACGCAGTCTGGGATCATGCCAGCTCGTCGTCCGATTTCCGTGATCTATGAAGTAAATTTCACCATCAGCGGTTGTTGCTTGTTCCCATCCTTCCGGTAACGGTCCCAGGTTGAGGGCTGCGGCCGCAGTGGGCGTTGGCGGCGAAGCTCCTCCCCCTTGGGCTCCCGTGCCGGCGGACCCCGTAGCTGCGTGCAGACCCAGAGAAGCGGCGCTCACTTTTTTCCGCGGATCTTCCCACGTCGTTGTTTGCGTCGAATGACTGCAAAAACCATAACAAATATAAGTGAACCCGAACCGAAAACCAATATTCATTTTCTTAAAATAAAACCGGTTTGGCACAAAACAAACGGTCGATGCCATTTCACTAGCGTCAGCCCAATCACTGTCTCGAAAAAAATACACTTCTAATGCGGAATGTGGAGTCATAAAATCATCCAACTGGTTGCAGTTTCACCTTTTAACGATGCGAAATAAAAAATACCTGTCCAACGTTCACCCTTTTTGTGTCGCCAATAATTATTATTACCGACATGGACATATCTGCGGTGCTGTTTCCGAAACAAGACCGACAACTTCGCGGAATGAAGTTTTCAAACGCGACCACCAGGGCGGCGCCACTCGTACGAAGCCGCACTCTACGTCATAACTGTATCATCCCCGTACGGCCACTCCGCCAACGGAAAGCTCCGATTGACATCGACCAATCGCTATCTTCACCTACCCAGCCAATCACAGTCAGTTGGTTTCCAACAACCACGAGATCAACATCAAATCTCAATTTCTAACTTATTTCAAATTTAAACGAATTCTAACGTGTAATTTACAATCTAAATTAGGCCTAACTGACGTTTTACTTCCGTAACATAATGCCGAGCATAATGCAAATAGTTTCGATACGCCGATGTATCGATACCGACCCACTTAAAAACCGGTATTAGGGCCCATCTGTGTCATGGCCACCAAGATTCCCCGCAAATCGAACGACAATTTTCGCTGATAATAATCATTCATTAGGTAGACTTTGGGTCGAATTAGCCGATGGACATTCAATTCTTTCCCACAACCTCGAATTGGATTTGACAACCAACCAACTCAGACACTGGCAACTTTTTTCTTCCCCTTCTGCCGTCGTCGCTACTCAAGAAGAGTTCAAGAACCTCACTTGGTTTCGTTTCCTTTCCTGTCCCCGTCCAAAAGACGAAACGAAAAACGAAACAAAGCAACACTTGTTTTTTTCTTCTTTTTTCCCCCCTTTCGTTCTTTTCCCTTTTCACTTTCTTTTTCTTCATTTTCGCGCAAGATCTGCTCGCAATAAAAATGCTTATACGGAAAACAAAACATACCCCCTCCCCCTAAACAAAAAAATACACCGCACACAAAACAGCCGCGCTATTTTTTGACACGCTTCGTTCACTTATTCTCAAATATTCCCTACGAAAATGCAACCGAGTCCACTGGACCGCGCAATTCGAATCGCCCTTCTTCCGCTTTTCCTCCTTGACGCGGCTGGGGATCATTCATTAACCACGTTAGTAAACCGTACAACCAGTCATCCTAATCTACATACAGGACTTCACTCGGACTGTTGCAATATCAAAAGTTTTTCCAACTTCTATCTTCTTGGCATAATAATTCCCCGCAATATTTACAATTCCACTTTGCTTAGTTTGGCCGCCATCACGCCAGTCAGAACAATCTCCACACCTAGTCTGACTGCTGTAATGGCGGCCAGGTTTCCCATCTACAAATCTCTTCATTTGGTACTAATTTTCCCAAGTAATGAATATATAACAATCGAAATGCATTGAACTTCATTGGACAGCCATGACACCAGTCAGTCCTAAGCATATTACAGTGAAACCTGTCTAAAACGTAATAATTTGTTAGTTTCTTGGAGGCAGTTCCCATAATAAAATCAGTCTATGTATACCGGAAACCTGTTTATAACGGAAAATATTGTCAGTAAAGTGGGTTTCGAGTTATATATATGGTTTTTTCTGTATTTATACATTATTTCTTCAAGGGAAAGAATTGCCCATACGGACTTGACTTGCGTAATGGCGGCCACAGCAAGTGTTATCACGGTTTTTGTTTTTTCGTCATAAACAACCAAAATGCAGCTATATATTATATCATTTTTAGATGTACTAATAGTTAATTTAATAACAATATACATGATAGTAATAATTAAAAAAATGTATTTTAAAAGCGTGACATAATAAATTGATGTCCCCTTACCCACGTTTCTCGGTCTGCTTTTGCAGTATCGATGACCGAGAATAAACCCCACATGACCTTTGACCGGCGGGGGTGTCTGGGTTTCTTCGTTGCATGCAAATCTCACACACATCCAAATGAAACGTTATTCCGTTTTGGTCACGTGACCCGTTGACCTTGTCCCGGCCCTATCATCATCACCGCTTTTCCATCCAGGGTGGCCTGCCACCCCAAACTAGCTAACCCCAACGTCTTGGGAGGTTGGTAACAACCCAACAAAATACACACCCCTTTGCTGTATCGCATTTTTCTCACCCATTTCATAAATAATAACCTCCCCCCTCCCCTAAAAACCATTCTTCAACGTTCACACATACACAATAATAACGACCTATAAAATTGAAAATACAATAATGATAGGAAACAAGAAAAAAATGTAATTTTTCTTCACTGAAAATAAAACTCACCCACGTGACAATAGACTTTAAACTAGCTCCATAACAACACAAACCCCTCCCCCACCCTCATAACATCAAATTTCTTATTTTTCCTCTCACAGCACTCATTTTGACATTGGAAGTAAACAGAGCATGGTGACTGACACACCATTGGCTTTCTTTTTAAATTATCCCTTTGCACTCAAAAATAATAATAAAGTCAAAAAAGACAAAGAAAAGGACGTAAATTGGGTAAAATTTACAATTATTATTTATATGGTTACTGTGTTTTTCTGATTCCATACGACTATTTAATTACACTTTCCCCTTCCGCAATCGTTATCAAGGATCATCCATAAATGACGTCACTTGCATTAACAAAACCTGGGTAATTCAGTTCGGACGTTTTACTGGTTTTACAAATAAGCAAATTCGTTCCTGATAATTATACAATAATCGAATAGCTACATTTTCCGTACAGAATCTCAAAATCAGTGAGAAATGCATTAAATTTACATTTCTTTCACTAAAACAATATTTAAATTAATATTTTTTTAACTAGCGATTACTTTCGAAACATGGTTTACGTATGATCCCCAACATTACAGCTTTCTCGCTCAACAAAGGTGTACAAATGTCACTGTTGACGCAAACAAAAAATAACTAGAACAACGGCTTAAACATAATGCCGGAATAAAAGTGCAGCAAGTGAAAAAAGTAATCACAACAGCGCATATAATATAGCAGAGAAGGTCGACGCACTTGCAAGTGGCGAAAGTGTTGGCAAAACGTTGCGTTTTAACGCGCAATCACGTTCGCCATATATCGTATAAAATGGCCGCCAATGACGTCACCGATCTCTTGCCCATTCATTCCCAACGTCTTCCGCCACATATGTTCTTTCTGTTTTTTCAATGAAAAACTTGGCACCTTCTAGTCGCGATCGAAATAATCATACAGAACAGGATATGACGTCACCGGCGATCGCCCAGTGACCCGTCGTTTCCTAGGAAAAACTGCCCCGCCCACAAATTCGTGACGTCACCCTACCTTCTTATTATTTAGCCTGCTAAAACCGCTTCGATCCTTTATAAAGATTAAAATGCTTAAAACGGGATTCTATCATCACCTTTCGACCGACCTTGCCTGATGACAAAGGTACCGCCTTAATTCGGATTTACGTTTTAAATAAGCCTCTCTATCCTGGAAAACCTGGATATGATGAAAAATTTGACATTTTCCTCGACCATTTACTGTACGATTTAAATTTTTAAAAACCTGCCAATTAATAAATCACATGTGCAACTTTGCATTTATATATATACGTACGCATTCCTTTTTTCAGCTGTAAACATGCGCACGTTGCACGGATAGAAATGGAAACGCTGGCAGCGTACGAGATGCGAGCAGCGGCGGTGCTGCTGCTGCTGCTGCCTACCTGCGCGTGACGTCATCTGGGTGACGTCACGCGCGGTCGCGGATTAGGGCAGGTGCGGCGCCCAAGGCTTTCGTCTCTCGCTCTTTTCTCAGAAGACGACAATCATGGCGGCCATCATCAAACAAAGTCAATGAAGAAGGGGGAAAACTGGTAACCCCCCACCCACCCACCTACCTTCCCAAAGGCCCGGGGCAAAGTGGTACTGCCAACCAGAAAACTTTCAAGAAGCTCGTTGCAACCGGGCAACCAACGGACGCCGTTGTGAACGCTCAACAACAACTACAAACAACTACAACAAAGAAAACGACAACAACCGTGGCCGCCATCTTTGTACTTCACATGTGAAATAATCGAATACTATTTTCCCAAAACCATGGAAATAAAAAATCATATATAAAGTATCAATATAGGCCTATGTACAAACACATGTGTTTATTGTTCCATATAAATTAAATCCCCTGACTTTCCCTGACCATTGCCCTACATTTCTTGTCATCCATTTTTTAATAAAAAACTATTTTCCATTTCAAAACTTAACCTCAAACTTTTCTAAGATAATCTATGATTCAATGTAATTAAGTAATTACAGTATGTTAATGTCCAGTAGTGGTCATTTGTCAAAAAGTCGGAATTAAATTAATTTACAATTCACCTATAATTGGAAATTAAATTCCACAATTTAAAAAACGATGTTTAATTTAGTTACAAAATGGTTCGCAAATTTATAATTATCTGACTTCTCCAGATTTCAATTCAGTGAATTAGCAAACTGTTAATTAATTTAAGATCTCGGTCTATAGTATATTATAATACATATAAGTATAAGATTACTGCATTTAGAAGATTAGCCCCGCCCACTTCCGCTACCAGGTGGCGCTGCACCTGATCGCATCCAGGTAATTTTAAAACGCCAGATTATAGATTTCCAGAAAGATCGATTGTAAGTTGATTGATTGAGATTAATATTAGTTGCGTAATTCCTGATTAGGAGAAACACACCTTGAAACAAGTCACCAAGGTCACCAATTCGCACTCGTATCCATTATATCGTTATTATTAGTCATTGTCATTGAATTAACCATAGATCCCACTGAAAAGCAATATCAAATCGGCAAGTGCAACTTTAAACCCAACCGGAAATAAACGTGATGCCAGCTGTACTCATCTCCACAAGAAAAATACAATATGACGGTACGGGGGCCGTTCAAAAATTACATCAACTTTTCACTTCAACCTCCCACTTTTTAAACACGTACAAAACCAGATAATCATGATATAAATTACGCAGATTGCTGACAAGGTATTGCTGCTATCAACGCCATGTCACGTACTGTCAACCAAAATAGGGGTCGTTCATTAATGACATCAAAAAATACAATTTGTTATAAATATTTGAATTTATTTGTTGATATTCCCATGATTTATCTTGTAATATTACTGACAACACTTCTATACAAAACTCTAATAACTACACTAAAGTTCACAGAATCCATTTCCTTTTCATGTTTGACAACCCTTGGAATTTTCGGAAATTCCCATATTTTATGTAATACACGTTATATTTTTCGTATACAAGTGTCTTTGGCAGGGTTTTTAGTGAATCTCAGACTCGCCCAAGATGTTCCTGTTTAAAAATTGAATCCTATTTTTCATATTACATTACCATGTACACGTTTTACGATTGAACGTGGTTATTGAATGACCCCTTTGAGCGTTTCGGAATTCGCCCCTCATCCATCGCTCGTTTTATCCCGCCATCGCTCCCTCGTCTTCAAAACAACGCCAACATCCGACCAAAACATACCGAAATTCAACCCCCGTGCACGCTATCGCACGTAAAATCAATCGATGGCATCGGTATATGATAAAATAACAATAAAGAAACAATATTATTAATGAATAGAGGCGAACTATCGTACGATAAACTGGAAGAAAAGTTGAGTCGCGCGCGAAAATGGCGGCGCATTCGAATGTTTTTTTCCCCAAGCGACACCAACACAAAAAACGTCCCCAAACTTCGTTCAAAATCGCTTAAATCGGTTCGATCACGACGGGAAATGATGTAAAGATACTCACTTGAGAAAGTACCGCTGTCCAGACGGCGTTTTCGCCATATCCCAACCGGGAGGCAGAGGCAACTCATCCGCGGTCATATCGTAACTTTGATGTCGCAGGTGTTGTTGTTGCTGAGCGACGGCCGCGGCGGCAGCCGCCGCAGCCGCTGCCGTCACCGCATAAGTTTGTTGAAGAGTTGCCGGTGAAGAATGAGCTCGAAGATGTTGAATGGGCGGCATTCCGGTGGAAGTTGCATTGTTGGTGCCGTTGTTACTGGGCGATCCGGGGGAAGCGACGAGCGGTGGCGGCGGAGGAAGTTGCGAATGCGACGAGTCGCTACTAGATTCGCGACTGTGCGCTGCCGACTGCGGAGTTCGCGATCCGCAATCGGGTGGATTGAAAAACGAAGCGGGGAACTTTCGCATTCGCATCGGTACTGCTAAAGCCTGCCCTTCGGCTGGATTCATAGCAACTTTGAAAAGTGCGTCCAAGTCGGAATCCGAATCGCCGCGAACGTGCAGGATCTGGTTTGGCTTCGGATCCATCGCAATTTTCGCTACGATCTTGCTCCGTTTTTCGCTGTCTTCTTCCTCCGCTTGCCGCTGCGAAGTCTGCTCAGCGATTCGCACCGCTCCTCCTCGCCGCACTACACACCCGCGTAGTGATTAAAATCCTCGACTTTTCATCCGCACTTCAAACTGAACAACTTGTCCAACTCCTTGGACGAAGAGACCCGTTCCCAACATCACTTTTCCCCGATATGGCTTGAGTACTACTTTTGTTTAGTTGAGGGAGTCATTCCAGTAACCATCCGCCAGGTGGAACGCTTCACGAGCGCGGTGGCGCCACCGTCGCACGAAAAATAGTCTTCGCCGAATTTGTGGTCAAATGTTCGTTTAAAACGCAGATGGGCGTCTGTAATCGCTAGTTAAACATTCAAATCGGTATATATTTCGATAATACTAACTTCCTTTCACACGTATAATCATTTTTAAGAAGAGGCATGTTGTTGTTGGCGGCGGAAGTTTATAACTCTCGCTTTCGTACGCAAGTTGGCTTCTCCTCCGTCAATCAAAAGTTTTAGCCACGCCTACAGGCCGCGGTCGACCGCTAAGACACGCCTCCCAGCAATCGCGTGTATTATTTTACACCTTCTCTATCTTATTTTATTGAGGAAAAGTTTGCAATTTTCTTTTTTAGTTGCATATACATATTTACTTACATATCGGGTGAATGCAAAATGTCGTTTAAATTACAGGGCGTTTCACAATGAAGTATACTTGTTTTAATATTATAAATGAAAATAAGTAAATAAATGTGAAATAATTGTAATATAATTGCAATAAAAACATGTTCGAAATTAACAAAAGTTGTTTTAATTTCCATTGACACAGAATTCAAATTAGGATGAAATATTAATTTTACAGGTAAATCTGGATTTTTCTTTGCAATTAATTTCCAAAATACTGCATGCAAACTCACGCCAAATGCCTTTGGTATCTTGTCTTTATGCCCTAACCAAAAAAATCAATAATAAAAAGAGATTGCAACCTGCCAACTTCAATGTCCTAATTACAATAGACTTATACAGTGTGGTTCATGGACTGGAGTAAACAAAGTTATTTCTTGATACAATTTTCTTTTTGTTTAATCCTTTACCACCACCAGACTGTGTCTGTGCACAGCCTTGACACATAATTTTCTACGGGGGTTTCCGTTACCTTTTTTTATTGAACAGTGCCATGGACGGGGCCCCCATGGACATCACGTGACTGCAACTTACTCGGACGAAAACTGATGAAAAACTGGCGAAAGAAGCTGCAACAAACCAAGTGTCAGCACACCCGTATAAGGACGATTGCCTCTTCTCACACAACACAACTGTCTATTTTCGGTGGCAACTTTTGTCTGTGTCTGCACAAAAAAAATGCCACCAACTTTTTCCAATTTCAAATCGTTCATCACCAATGTGACGTCATCAACTCACACCTAAATCAAACAGAAAAGAAATGAAACAAACAAAACGCCGACAGTGCTCCAAGCTTCCAACTGCCAAAATATTACATACTAATACTATTATATGCTAGTATTTACAAAAGTGAACCATTAAATAATAAATAATTAACTTAATTTGAGAGTATACAGAGGTTGGCCAACTTGAAAATATCCGCCATGTTTTTCCTAATCTCGCTATATTCTTCATCATCATCCCAAATTTCAAAATAATTATGAATAACAATAATGTGGATTTATACAGGGATTAAAACCGGTTTAAACCATACTTAACCGGTGTCTGTTTTTGTACTTATAATTGACCAATCCTCTTTTGAGAGCGAAAATCTTTTATCTTTTTGTCTGTGTTTTCAAGTTATCAATATTACAAAAACTTAACAAATAAATGATGCTGCACTTATTTTCCTACGTCTCTTGTCTTTTCCAACACACCTTAATGTATTTTTGGTGGAGAAACGTGTCGCCAATCATAGTCCGACTTATATAATTAAAAAAAAAAAAAACATTATCATCTGAAGCGATACAAAATTTTGAAGTGGTTTATTTAACAAGTTAAGGTGTGTATAGGCCTAAATCCAACAGTTATTTACCACTAAATTATGTGCAATTTGACTTGGGATTTAGCAGGAAATCATTGACCAAACACTAGGTCAACACGGAATTTCTCTCAATTGGCTATTTTCTCCCCAAAAAATAACACAATGTTGGTTTCATTATTACAAGCTGCAAATGACACAGTAAATTTGAAAAGGAGTTTCTCCGAAATAAATCCGTGCCAGGGACAACAGCAACAGGTCAGAGGTGAAAGTCGCAAAATGTATCCAATAAAAAAAAAAGTGGAACTGTTGTTTCCAATAGAATCATGTGACAATGCAACATGCTTTGTTCTTGGGGGTCACGTGACATCTATTAAAATACGATGCCTTGTGTTGTTGTTTCGTCAAATCGGTCACCAGCTGCATGTCCAGCCAACTCCGGTTACAACGAACCATACTAATCCATTATATAGCGTGTTGTCATGGTACCAATACAAATTTTATTTTTTAATAAAGTGATTTTTTTAAAAAGACAACTAATTCATTTTTATATTGTTTCATATCATTTGCAAGTTTCTTTAAAATGATTCCCACTTCTGATAATAGGTAGCGCTGCGGATTAAGCTCTTAAAGGTGAACTGACATGGACTCTGAACTGTACCCATTCTGGCCAATCATGGACAGACTAATTGGCCAGTAGCCCCAATTTACCCAATGGCAGGGTTGGTCATAGTCCACTTTTACCGCCCTGTCAGTTCACCTTTAATCAACAGCACACATTAGGACCCTACAATTAATTGTGACACTACTAATTCTAAAATCATTTTAAGTTGATCAAACATTAAATTTCGCTTTAGTAATACTAATTCAGTTTAAATTCTAAAATACATTCAAAAATAGGCCTACAGTTTATTTGAAATAAGAATAATATAAATTGCATTATAAAATTTAATGTAAACTTAATCTAATCTCATTGCAAAACAGTTTCAATTTTTCCAGGAAGTAAAAAAAATCTGATATCAATTGAAGATTAAATTTGCGATAAGCCTACAAACCGCAAGCCCTTATCTGTGATAAATTAGAGGACTCATTTTTATTAAATACCATTATTATTGATCATTATTTGACACTTTTTTTGTTCTGGCATCACATTGCGCAAAAGAGTTCGGACCACAATATTCTCTATATATGTACAACATGCTTAGCTACAGATTTGTTATATGTAAACATCTTGGAAAAGAATACAAATATATATAGAAGCTGTTGCACGATACATAAGCGAACAGTAATATATAGTATAATATATATGGATTGCAGTAGTAAAAAGTCGAATATTTGGCGTGTCATCGGAAGCTTATCGATAGCGATAAATCAAAAGATGAATGACATTTCGCAATGATTTTTATACATCACCTCCACCAACCGTCAACATGGTAATCTTATCAGATAACCAGTGACGTCACGAGATAACCAAGCACATTGGCAATCAAAGAGATTGAACAATATACATCCCTTCCTTGACAGTGGGTGGCACAAGTGTCACTTTTTAAAGTTCATTCTCATTTATCGATTGACATTTGGATCACACTGTACCAATAAATAGTACAGAAAAAAAAACTTTTTCCTGTGTATTTAACGATATTGACAATGGCTTTTTTTGCTGGAAGGCAGATTCTTTGCAAAATATTTATACTGTCATACCGGATGGACCAAAAGTTACTCAATTTTCTCTTGCTGTGTCAGAATATTAGAAAGTAATTAACATATTGCAAAATGATGCAGTTAATCAATTACTTTCACCATAAAAATAATCAAAACGTATAATATCCTAATTCATTTGGAAATTAAACTTTAAGGATTAACCCTAATGAACTTTTATTACAGTTTATGATCAAGTTGCAAGAGTAAAAACTTTGTTTTCTGTATTTTGCATACATTTTACCATTTTATACAATAATTTTCACTGACTTGTTATATTAAATTGCCTTCTATTGAACTAGCTCCAAAAATGTAGCTCACAAATATTAAATATAAACTAAAATGTAATATTTTTTTTTCACTCACGTTTACAGCTGTGTTGAGTTACTTGTGATCCAACCGGTAATCACACAGTTACATAAACTTGAAATATGGGGAGCACCTGCAAAAGAACCGAACACAAAACATACACTGCATTAGAAATATACATACTTCATAATTATATAGTACTTACCACATATTGTTCATTTCAGTGACAAAATTACAACAGAACTTTGCATTGCATCAAAATCACAAGAAATTTTTCCAAGAAAACAGACTCTGTTTCAGGAATGTCTCAACCTGGATCAAATCTGAGTCCAGTTACTGGTCAAGTGTTCACACATTATGCACTTGAATTCTCACAGCATTTGCCATGAACAAATCAATTAAACTCGCATCGATTTCAAGATTTGATGTTGTCTATAATAAGGGACAAAATACAGCCAACATTTTGTTGCTTTTATAAAGTTTTACCCTGCATCGGTCGAGTTTTAAATATGTAGTATAAATACATTGTAGTAGAACTCGATTTAGTACGAAGAGGGAGATCGAGATAGTAATTATGCACCATGCACTACACAAGATGGCCGCCGTCCCATATGACGTCATCATAGGCCAGTGCTAAAACATTACTGAAAAAAATTTAAAATAAATAAAATACAAATCGCATTTCAATATTTCAATTGCAATAGACGATTGTCAGTTAAGAAATGATCCCAGCAGCACAGTGCCAGATGTTTTTTCAGCAGCTGTAGCGCCATCTACACATTTATTTAGCTCTGCATCACACCCAGCATTTCCCATATACATTAAAATTGAAATAAAATTGGTGTTCATTAAAGTTGGGTGCCCAGAATTTTCAAAAAGTGAATGTAAGCGAATTGTGCGATCATTATAATTATACTAAAAATGGTAAAATTGCGATGACGTAATTAATGGACGATCCCTTAGCCACTTATCCATGTGCAAAGAACTGTGCGTTAATTGCAGCTTTTTAAAAATAGATTGAAATGCATTTACTTCATCCCAGGATAAGAGAGGAATGATAAATACATAAAACAAGTGATTTGCTCTGTCATGTCATTCAGTTCTTATCCTTGGACTAGTAAAGTTAAAAATATATCCCCGTTTTACAATTCCCTTTGTTCGCATTTTTCAGTATTCGTGTAAAATGTCTCAAACTTCTATTTCTAAAGAGTGAAGTAATTTCTTAAAAACCCCAAATTAAATTATAAATTCATATCATTTTAAAAGTCGTATTTTTTTAGGGAAACAAATTTAGATTTCAAAACTTTATCATTATGATTATTATTACTGAACAAGTGGAGAAAATGCAGTCATCTTGTCACCCATTATACTATTACTTTTATCCTGGAATTTAAACATAAAAATGACAAGATTTCCAACAAAAACTTCAAACAGATTTACCCATAACTTTATAAAATTCATCTGAATACGAATGTAATTTGTGTATTATAAAGAAAAGCGAAAAACTTTTTCTATCATTAAATGTGGAATATCTAATATAAATAACTGGGAACAACTTTCTCAATTATGGCAAGGCTTTCAGCATTTGCCGCCAGATGGCGCCAGTGCCTTGCTTTCCATCAGGCTAGCCAGTCATGCTCACAACCAGTACACTCTGCGCATGACGTCATCGCGGTCTAAAATCAGATTTATATGTATTTAGAGCAGTCAATTTTAAAATTTAAATCCTTAAAAAAGTTGAAGTGCTTTCCCAACATCAAATTCCTATCAAAACAACAATTTACTTATTATGTATAACATTATTTTCCTATTGAAATACATGATCCCAGATGCAGTAAACTATTTAAATTAGGCCTACATTATAACTAAAATTACATAAGTTTGAACAGTTTTAATGTTATTTTGAGATTACAATTTTTTTTATCAGAAAAGTGTTGCCGGGATTTCACTGTACTTGTACTATAGTTGTTCACTGAAATTTAACTGCAAGGGAAATATATAACAATTTATATCCTGCAAATAAATGAGAAATATAAAGAAGTTGACTGCAAAAAATCCATATGTGACCTATTTCATCATCTGCTCTATTCCATTTAATATTTTGTACGAACGTATAGTAAACATGTTCAATGAGCTATTGAAAAGGGTCTGTGTATTTTGATAAATCAGGTTCCCTTTGAAAGCATTCATCATAGTTGAATGGAGAAGAACCAAGACAACGTTTTCAATAGGCCTATTTTGATCATATTGGGACTTGAAGGAATTGTTATCAACAACCGCTTGATAACATAATCGCAACGAGTTCTTTTTTAGATAGAGTACCGTATAAAAATAGATTAGATTGACTAAAATACTCCTTAAAAGTAATAGAGATAAAGATTGCAACTACTGTATATTCCAATGTTTTAATCTATGCCTAGATATAATTCCGTGATAAAACTAAAATGCATATTACAATAAACATTTTTAAACTTTGTAAAAGTGATATCATATGTGAATGATAACATTAATCACGTAATTATACAATTTATACAATATGCCCATAGAATAAAACATGTGCAATTGAATGAGGAAATCGAATGACGTCATTTAATGTTTAAAAAGAAAGAGGAAAAGTGGATATTTCAGGTTGTTTTGAATGTTCAGTGTAACTAGTTTTGAAATAGTACATTGTTTAGTCTATATACCTAGGTATGTGTCATTGCCACTACCATATACAAATATTTATCACCCAAATATAAATTTTCGATTGCAATCACCTATACAATGGATAAGCATATTAAATAACTTCTAAAACTCGTTAATTAAACATAATAAATAACTATTCTATAAAAATTAAAAGCTAACCTTGTGTAAATAAAGGTTTCATTGACTTCAATCACATTAAAGATCAATAAATCTGAATAATTTTTTTTTGAATGTGAAAAAATTGTGTAAATAAATTTGTAGACGAGATATTAAAGGACTTCTGACACGGGGAAAAAGTATCCTGATAATTGTGATAATCAAAGTAAGACAGAGAATAAATACTATGAGTTGAAACGGAATCTCTGTAA
>JAQFZQ010001113.1:0-22263 GCA_034696005.1 Glomeris marginata
TAGCATTAATTAATCCACATATCACCAGCTACCTACCCTGTCAATGTGGCCAGACCTTACCGTTACACCCTGTATACATGTTCGTTCATTCATTCGCTATTCTAATGCAAAATATGTTGGGCGAAAGTTTATTTTTGGTGATCACTACATTGCATGCACCGTAAGGAAAACTGCATAAAGGGGTCGCTTTTTAGTAACAAAAGGTGCATTACATTTTGACAAGAGATGAATGTGTAAACTATACTATGTTTATGTTTGCTCCTACGTTATTTCGTATTTTACTGGCCTAGTTTTTCATTGTGAAGCGAGAATTGAACGATGTCCAGAGATATGTGGGCGATTGTCATCATTGTCAACATGCGGATGACGGTAATGAGCTACAAAGTTGTCCACATATAGTGTAGCACGCATTAATGAGCCACTGCCCTTTTCATATCTCATATTATATCTGAATAACGTCCTACTTTTATTCCGGATCTTCAATAATTTACGCGATTGCTGATAAATAATTGATCTAATATATATGCCAGTCTATATATTTTTTCCTTTTTCATTTATTTAGTGCATCTCGTAACTTTTATTCATCGTTCGCTGATCGCCGTCGTAAAAATAACGGTGAACAAGTAAATAAAATGTGTCACCGTTCTTCCGTTATCAACTGCATAAAAGATGGACCATTAAAATTTCAACAATGCTTGGTGGCACCACCACCTTTTCCTAGGATTTTAGTTAATTTGTATTATACAGGGTGAGTCACCTAACACTGACCTGCTCAATAGCTCAAATTGTGTGCATGTAGTACAGGTGAATTATGGTTATATGTGCAGGAATAGTGCTTGACCTTTAACATTTCAAGGACATTGCATTTCTACCTTTGATGTACCGTGGCAGATAGCCCTATCACAAACTATTGAGCAGGTCAGTGTTAGGTGACTCACCCTGTATATGGTTTTGCTTACCCTTAAACTCGTAGCAGTCCATGCATGAATGATCTAAGTAAAAATCTTTTCGTTTTTTTGCCCCTGTGGGTTGAAAGTAACTGAGTTTTGCGGTTGAAGTAGTTGAGGTGTTGATCCCATGAATCGGTGTTGTGAATCAATATTTTTTACTCAAGGGTTAACCCCACCAAAAGCCAAGGTTTTTGTGCCAATATTGTTGCAGTGCAGCAATGCATGATGATGAGCGCGAATTTTCTATGAGGGGAAAAAATCTGTAAATAATGTGAAAGAAACTGCGTGTCTAACATGAATTGCATGGTTATTCTTTGCTGCACATTTAGTTAATCTCTGCACCTATATAAATTATAAATTTCACAGAAGCGTCAAGAGGGATGTCCCCAATCGATTCGATCAATAAACATACTGTATATACAGTATTGCAAGAGTGTTATGTTGCATGCACTCTTAATGTATTATCCCTATGCCAAACAAAGGAGCGTGGTAATATTACTGTCATTACATATTATGTCTATATTACTGGAAACGAGCCTCACCTGGGTTTTACCATTTTACCTCATTTTTGCAGTTTTAGTTTGTTTTGGTGTGGGTGTTGTCGTAGTCATGGTGACAGATCTGCAAGCAAATCGAGAAATGTGACATATGATGCGACAATATACATACATGCACAGGAGCAAGAAAAGTATATTTATTATGTAGCAATCATATACGAGTAGGCCTACATGCAGTGAAGTAGATTTTAAATTATTATAACAATGCATATGCACGTATGGGTTATGTAGTACTAAATTAGTGAAGGTATCTCGTCCATGTGCATGCAGTTAGTCACATGCTGCTCACGCAATTTGCTCATACGTGCGGTTTCAACCAGCAATTTTATCTCTATTATTAGCAATGTAATGCTTAGTGTGTCCATTATTCGCAAACTGCGATATCGATCTTCATATCATGCTTATCAAAATAAAATTAATCTATTTGACAGCTGTACCCACATTTGGATTTAAATTTTTTTATCCAATGAGCTCAATTCGTTAAATATTACTTGCATGCAGTCAACTAATGGGCAATTGTTTATCCTCTACATCAACCCTGTATAATAATAGCTCGTTCATTCACTTGTACAGGTGACATTCATAAATTTAAATTAAAGTTCCCAAATTATGCCGTTTTTACAATTTAATTATGACCTAGTGCATGCATGCATCTCCCAGTCCAAACGTTGTTGCCACCATATAACTCTTCAATATTTGAGATCCGAAAGGGCAGTTCTTTAGTGTCCATTGGACATTTCTGAAGATTATTATCGTTATTATTATAATAGGGCCTTCGGGTAGGGTATTTTGAATTATGATTTACAAAATCTATACGTTTAGAAATATGCAGGAAAAACCTATAACTATTGCATACATAAATGGTAGGACTATATTAAAGGTGAACTGACAGGGCGGTAAAAGTGGACTATGACCAACCCTGCCATTGGGTAAATTGGGACAACTGGCCAATTAGTCTGTCCATGATTGGCCAGAATGGGTACAGTTCAGAGTCCATGTCAGTTCACCTTTAAAACCATTATTTTGATTGAAGATTGAATGCAGGCAGTGATTTGCCTAAATTCAACACTATAGTTAGGTATTTAATTAAGAGTTGCATCAGTGAATAAATTATTGCAGATAGAACTTCAAAGTTTGTGCTATCAAATGAATTTCATATATTATTTCAGCAAATCAATTCAGTGGCATTGTTGTATAAAATATCAAGTAATAGTATACATCATATTGTATTATCATTGTTCAAGTCTGGATAACAATAACAAACATGTATGACATACAGGCCTATATACAACAATGTTACACGAACAATGCATTTTATCTGGCCAAAGTCATCTGAACTGTGATTTTAATATTGCCTTGTAAATTTTGTTTATCTACGATATACAAGGTTTTTGTGTGCAAACATCGTTATATAGGTGGATATATGCTGTGAACTTTCATGCATATTTCAACAAAAATGTGTTGTATACTTATACTGTTTAAAATGCATGCCGTCACAAAGGGAAAATATGGTGCTATACTATGCAAGAAAATCAATATTTGTAAAGCAATTATTAGGCTGCATTTGTAGAATATATAGTTTAAAATGTATTAAATATAATAATATTATATGACTACTTTGAAACTTCCCTGAGATTTATGTAGAGGTTGCACTGTATATGGGAATATATCGTATTTTAATTTAGTCAGTGCTTTTGTGCTGGGAGCTTGCATTTTGCTGTCAAAGGTTAATTTGGCCCAAAGTGAGAAGGATAAAATGGGAAATGATTGCTGAGCGCCCATTTGATATTGAGATTGCGATGAAAGTTGGTGTTGTGGCCGGTGGCGGCGCTCTTGTCCCATAATCGATATGAAGCGCCGATTGAAGCCGTATTTTACGAGTCAAAGGGCATTTGGGGCATTTGCCATGTGACGCTCCCAGGTGACCCCTCACTGCCAACTATTGCACTGTTGGGGGAGTTTGTAATAATAAATGGGACGTGTGAGTTGCTCAGCTTTTGTGGCAAATGTAATTGTAGCCGTTTTAATTTGTCGACGAAGCAAAAGAGTGCGCTGCAGTGTCAGCAATGATAATGTTTCAGGTCGTCACTTTGCATGCCTCTCAAAATATTCACAATGCTCGAATCGTGTCCATTTAGGCAACAGACCGAAAAGACGACTGCACATAGATTTTTCCACAATTTTATGTCACGCACTCATTTCCATACTTGGATTCCTACTTTTCATTCGTTTCCTCCTACTGATATAGCATAGATTGGTTCATCTTGTTCATATACTTTTTTTTAGGTCCAACCCACCTAATTTCGCCACCATTTCAATGGATTCTAATTTAAAATGCCCCAACTTGAAAAATAGGAAAAGTTCAGTATAAGAAATATTGTTCTGTCCATCCTTTTAAAATTGATATTTAATTTTATTATGAATAAAACGTAACGAATAATAAATGAATTATGGATTTACTTCTGTCAAAATTGTGGATTTTTGAATGTAATAATGTAAAAACGTTGACTTCATTATGTATTACGTATATCAACATTCCCAATTTGTTAGCAACATTTTGTCAAACCTCATTAGCGCTTAATTTGAATATAAAGTTTGGAAGAATTAGGGTAATGTAATTTTGGGCAACATGGTCATTGAAATCCTGGGGAAAAATCATGGAATTTTATATTTTCAATGTGGTAAGCCTGAATACCCAATTTTGTTTAAATTCTAAATACATTTAAATCTATAATTTAAAAATTTTGACTATAATTTTGTTAGTATATGTCTTAGTTGTAACAGATATTATACAACCGAACTTTTGTAACAAGTTTTATTTGCTAATTTGTGCATTGTTGAGTGTGAAAGAAGTATAATTTTCCGATCGGTTGTTTGCATGCATTTTCTTGTTTTCGGTTCATGCAGCAGAATTTAATTGGGTGTTCTCATACTTTTATATGCCATCTTATGATGCCACTTGCTCTGAATTCATATTGGGGGGATTAGCTAGGACACGTGTTTGCTTTGGAGAGGGGGGGGGTATGTAAGGTTGTGTTTGCCGCAATGCATAAGGATTAAGTATTTCTTTATTTGAACATTTTAATAACGGATTTATACCCTATTTTCATGTTCGTGCTTGCGAATTCAATTTGTTAGAGGAAATTCGGTTGCTTTTTGAAGTACAATGTGCGTAAGACTGTTCATTACACTTTTATAGTTTCAAGATGTAACTTATTTGGATTTATTCATGTTTTTTGCGATTTACATAGGGGATTTAAGATGCGAGAATGTGATTCGAGAGATTGGGATTTGCAAAATATATGCATGCATGCATGTGTATGTTATTTTTTGAGTTTGTCAGCATTGTAGGTCTCGGCGTTAGCTCTTGTATAAACGAATTTGAGTGAATAGTTGGCTGTATTTTCATATTTGCTGTTTTATATAAAGGGGGGTAGTATGGAAAGTTGTTTAACTGTGTGGCAGTAACAGCAGTTGAGCCAATGGCAGAAGCCGGATTTTGGAGTCGATATAAATGCATAGAATTGATTCGCTTTCTGAGAAAGGAAATAAATGAAAAGGACGTTTATGTGCAGCTATATACACATCTTTGAGCAGGATACATTTAGATGAGATGAATATATGTCGGAGTTTGAGGGGAAAAAGAGAGATAAATGCTGTATATACCAAGGGAGAAAATAACTGTTTCAAAATGGCGACTTTTGCTTTTTGCTTCGATTTTTTTTTTGTTACCTTCCAGAAAAGAGATAACGTTGTCGCTTTTCGATTTGTCGATTCCCCTTCAACTTTGTGGGATGGGAAAAAATGTGTTTATCTGCTCTTACATGGGTTCAATTGATGCATGGGTACAGAGAGAGGGATGAAAAAAGGAAAACCATAAAGTGCATCCTTGCGATTAAAGGAATGACTTTGAAGAATTGCACAGTAAAAGCTATAGGAAACAACACATTTACTACTTTGATATAATTTTCGTATTGTATCTTTTGATAAATATGGTTAAAGGGATAATACGTATAGTGTTTTCAGTGGTTCCAAATATAATAATAATTAGAAAAGTAGAAACCAGGATATTTAAGTTTGATATTCTCCTATTTCAAAAATGTATTTGACCCTTTTCAGTAAGCCCCTCCCTTTGCCAAGATGGAGACTGTAGTGAGGCAAAAAATTATGCAATCTGATTAACTGAAAACAAGTTTTCTCACTAATGACGCCATTTTTTGAAGTTTTTCCCTCTCCAGCCAATGGCAGAACTCTGAAAAGAGTAAATTGAAATTGCTAAAATCGAGGTGATGCTTGAATAGCAGAATATAACGTGGACGTATCCCGTTAGAGGGCGCTGTTTCTTTATCCACCAATCCGTTTCCTTATCCGCATTAAAATAAACACTACTGATTTTATATAATAAAAATAAGTTGAAGATTGCATGCTGTAATATGTTGTTACATTAACTTATTCCATTAATTTTAATTTGCAAGTAATAAATAATGTTGATAAGGACATCTATTTCTACAAAAATTACCAAATTATAAAGATGTGTTTTATCATTTTTATATTTTAAAAAATTCAATGCAGTTTCTTCTCATTATCTGGTAATTTTAAAAAGGAAGTAAATTATGTTATTTACTTGAAAAGGAAATCAATTTGCTATGGTAACTGGTAGCGGAAATGGGAGATGGGTAATTTTATCCCCATTAATATACACAAGTCGTCTATTATTTCATTAGTTTTTTTAACGATTATAATGATTAGTTCTGCGCATTTAGGCCTAAAAGTGGATGCAATGATTTTTCCTTTACCAATAATTCTGCATTATCGATCGGCTTTCACGACCTATTTCCCATGCATTCATTGTTGTCATTCTTTCGATCGATGCTGTATAGACTGTGTGTATAGATAATATAACATGTACACGACTGTTTTCCATGCTCTGTCGTTTTCAGATTGATCGAAATTTTAGGCCTACTCTCATTTCAATATTGCATTTATGCCGTATTTTTTTTCTGGTTTGTTTTTCTTCCTGTTTTCCGGCAAAGTACATGTATGTATGCCACTGTCATCACTTGTAATTCTTCTAATCCTATTAAAGTTGGTAAATGGATAAAGGGAAACCGACGGAATATTTGAATAGAAACCGCACAAATTCCGCAGTCACAGTCACGCATGTTGTGTATATGCTAATTATTTACTCAGCAGAAGTTACTGCAAAATAGGTATTCAATTTGGTCACGATGCAGCTATAAAATTGACAGTTTTTTTTTTATATTTTTGTTTGCATCTATTTTTGACAATACAATGAATGACATGCAGCTACAATTTTCAATTATCTTTCTTTATAAATGTACATGCAAAATGGGATGGGATGCATTTAGTATTTGCGGTTAATTAAATAATCTTAAATTTAAATCATGATTGTGTGTTTTTTAAAGTTGAAAACGTATTAGTGGTCAGGTAATCATTTGGTATCGTAAATTAAATATTGTCGAGAAGAATTAAATTGCAATGTAATAGTTGAAGCTGGTCAGGGAAAAGCAATACAATTTCAACGTGGAAAATAAGTAACACTTTAACATGTGTTTATAACATTGAAGGATACTATGGAAAAGTTAGGGAGTTTATATTATTTTAAATAAAATTTTGGGAGTTTACCAAAATGTTGCTTGGTAGACTCTTATAAAAACTAGTTAGAATTATGTTTAAAATAGTTGAACTTGTTAATTGTCTTACTATTGTGACGTCAATTATCCTGCTAAAGTTGAAACTTCAGTAAGATAATAATAACTTTTGCGGATATTACAGTTTACTACTCGTTTTTTTAGTTTGACTTAATAAAACTAAATTTAATACTGAAGTTAGCTTACAAAATCGTGCCAGTTCACCTTTAAAGCAGTGGGATTATTGAGCGAATTTCAGTACATGAAAATTGAATGCTAGTTTTAGTTTAAAAGCGATAGTCCTAAATGAAGTACATGGATTTATATAGCTAAACCAAAAGTGATATTAAAATATTAATTTGTAGCGTAATTATGTGCGCTATTTTTACGAGCGATAATGCAGAAATGGCAAAAGCGACCCCTGCGTCATCAAGGTTGGCTTCTCCGCGTGGCGTCTCTATCTATGACGTCATCGATCACTTGTTTCGCGTCAGCGACGTCTGCACATCAATTTTTTTGCGTGACTAGATCCACTCCTATTGATGAACTCCCATGAATAATTTCAACTTTTGCTACTGGGATGTTACATTGCGTACTGGCGAAACGAATTATATCGACTGGTCATCGAATCGACGGAATTTATTATAAATAATGGAGAATGGGTAGTGACGTCACTGCGTTTTATTGTATCGAGTTTTGCGTACTGGTGCTAATTGGAAAATTGCAAACCCTGATGAGGTGGGTGCAAAGGGCGTCTTTTGCAGGTCAACAACAAACGTAGTAAAATGAGAAAAGGCGAAGGTTCTGCTTAGCGTAATTATTTTCGTCTGTGGCGCTCGGCAGGGGGCGCTTTTTAACTACTTTCAGCTCGCAAAAGGCAATTATTGTTATTGCTCTCGCCTCGCTTCCCAATAAATGCAATTTTAGATCTATTCACATCTTAACAAACGAATTACACGCAATTTTTCAAGTTATGAACACTAAAACACTTAATTATCAAGGCCTGAAAACCAACCATTCAAAATGAAGATTTTTTGCTTTAAATTTGTTTTTAGCTTTATCTTTCCATAAAATATTGCAAGCATTTTATGAGGACTAAACATCTCAAATGTGGAGAAAGGTAACTTATTGCCATCATGCCTAAGAAATTTGTTTGTAATTTGATTGACAATTTGTCAATTCGTATCGATTTCTGCCAGTAGGGGGCGCTAGCTACACTCAGGCTTGTGATGTACGGGAAATATGGGAGCTTCTATAGTGCAGATAAACATGAAACACTGCATGCTTGTTTAAATTCCTTCCTGGATTTGTAACTTCAAATGATAAAAATATTTAGAAACCAATTTTCAATTCGGTTTAATTCGAATAATGGAGGTTCCATTTACATAATTAGGTATTTCTTAATGTGGTGAGTCACAGAGTGTTTTACGGGGTACCTTGCAAAATAATACCAGTTTTTCGTTGATTATGATATTAGTCACTGGATTTGCTCAATCGATAAATGACATGGTAAGATGTTATCATGCAGCAAAGACGTTTTTTTTTTATTTATCTCTAATAAGAGTCTCTCTTGAGGGTATAACCAGCTCAGAATCTTCCCATGCCTGCAGCAAAAGGAAGCCACTTGTTGCCTGCTTTGTTTATAAATATATCTCCCTTATTCCGACTGCTCATTATGCTCTTTCACGATTTTCCTGCCTGTTCAAGTACATTACATGTTTCAGTCCAGCGTTGCACCAAAACTTTGACTAGTTTCCTAATTACACCACAATGCTTACAGTACTAGGGTTAACTATAAAGTAAAAATGGCAGAGTATAATCGCATGTTACATAATTCAGCATTTGCTGGACTATATTTTGTTTGCGCCAATCGTTTTATTGGCATCAATTCTATAGAAATGCACACTTTCCAGGGTATGTTACAAAACCTTGTCAGTTCACCTTTAATATACAAGTAGGTACCTGCAAAAATCATAAATTTATGTATTGCGGTTTCTTTAAATTTTATAATGTTGGCGACTTTATTTTTCACATGCAAGGATATCAATTGAATATAACTGTGGTGTACTAGTTTGGAATTCTTAATAGTATACTGGGTTGTGCGGTGAAATTTGTTTGTGTGGTTTGCCACACGTGCATTGCATTGTGGGGCACATGTTGAGGGGCAGCTCTGCTTTGGTCGAACAAACGTAATACGATTTGCAAGAGCATATCCTCATCGATCGGACGTATTTCAACGTTGCCTTAATGTCCTATTGTTCTCCTTACAGTCTCCTTTTCCCCTTTTATTCATCCCGAGTATTTCTTAGATGACGGCATTTATTTCTTGGGCATAGGAGAAATGCCCGCATGATTGCGCTTACTACTTTTATTTCTTCCTTCCCATTTCTTTTTTCCTTATTTCTTCTATTTTCTCCTCTTCTCTTCAAACTCATCCACTCGGTAAGAGATGTAAAATGGAAAAATATGTTGGTACATATCTTTGTGCCGGGGCTCATAACTGACAGAAGCTTTTGTCGTGTCTGTTATTTTTACGAAGGAAAAAAGTTGCCTTTGTTTCCAATCATTTCCAATCGTATGAAAAACAAGTGGTGTGATTTATAATGGCGCCCATTTTATTTCATTTCCGTCGGCAGTGAAACCAGTTGTACAATTGTTTTGTTTTGCTAGGAAATGAGCTGCTTCAGAGACTATTTGTCGCTTGAACAGTTCATAATCCGAGCTGTCGTTATTCTCTTCCCTTGATGCAACAATATAGATTTTTATGGGGCCTAGCTGCAAACATGGCCTAAACTACTTTTCTTTTGCAACTTTTCCCTTTGTTCTCCTTGTATAATTAAACAACGAAATGGGAAAAACTTTTTGTATTTACATGAAACATTGCTTACAGAATTATTGGATCGAAATGTTGAATTGATGAACAGATACAATTAGCCTACTGTTGTAGTACACATTGCTGGTATTGAATGCAGAATTCAACATCAAATCTTAAAGCTGGGTTTAATTACAGTATATTGTGGGGCAGGTTTGAACACCTGAAGACAAATGTAGATGTAAACGTCCCTGGCCAATCACATTAGTGGAATCTGCTTTTCTGTTAGACTGAGAAGTATTCCCACAGAGTTTGGAAAGTTTTGAAAAGTCTTGATTTTGTTTTCCACGCCTGGAAAAAGCACATGGAAAATTGGAATAATTGTGTTTAGTTTTGGAAAAGGTATGGAAAAAGGTCCACGGTTTATAAAGAATCTCATACAGTGGATACAATTAGTATGGTGAATTATTTTCTGTAAAATTGAACGAAGACTAAGATATCTGCGAGACGATATTGCTGTATTCTTCTTGCACAACAATTTGCCAAATAGTATTTTTGAAAATCTATTTACTAGTCGAATTTAAGGGTCTGGAAAATTGTTATTAAAGTATGGAAAAGCTTTGGAAAAGGTATGGACATTTTCTCATACTCTTCTGTGGGAACTCTTTGCATAAAATATAAATCGTTTTTATCATGGACATTCTCAAATAAGAAATTGTATTATTTTCTTATGAGTTCACTTTCACAGAGAGATATAAATTTTAAAGATTGGTTCCGTATGATTTGTGATGTCATTTAGATCTATCTTCTAGATTTTTATACTCCGATGCAGCATGTGACCGGCCAGTAATAACACCGCACAAATTTTCGTGTGGATGAACAAAATCCATTTTTGAGCAATATTATTGGATCTGGAACACGAAGTAGTATATTGCAATTGGTCACTCGAGGTCATTCTGATAATAACTTTTTAGAAAGTTATTATTTTTTTCTTTTTACTACGTGGAAACTTTTATTGTGATAGTAGCTGGACTAATATAATGCCCCTGTGTCATTCTTCTGGAAAAACTAAATTAGTTGACAGAGTTTAATCCACAGTGCTAGAGAATAAAATGAGAATGCATTTTTATTTTTGAAAATGATCCAATATCATCGTTGCAGCTGAGAAACAAGTCAATTTAAGAGTGGAATTAAAAGTTGCGCTGAATTGTTCCCACGAGTGTTGTTTCTCGACGCAAATTGTTTGCGTTTGTATTTAGGTTTTTCTTTTGTCCTGTGCTTTCTAGGATAATTATGGAGGTTTTTGGTGGCAGTTTGTTTGAATTTTGAGAAGAGCAATCGACTCGTAATTTCCGAGTTTAATGAGAGATGACGGCGTGTAATTAAACACAAAAGGCCAAAAATGAAGTTGGCCCAAATTGAATGCAGTCTGTTGCTACTATAGCATCTGGCATAGTGTAATTACTTTTATTATTAGTGGCTGGTGTATAACTTTTCACATTTGGGGGAAAAGAAAGAAGAAGAAAATAAGGGCGTTTTTAGTGTATTTGCTTGTATCCTCCGGGAGTGCAATGTCGTGTTTTGCCACTTGGTAAAAGCCATTTCTCAATAACTTCCAGATTTGGACAAGTTTTATGTATAGTTAAGCCTACCAGGGGTCTATCCATCTATTTATCTATCCATCTATATGTGACGGGCGATGGGAAAAAAATAATAGTGCACTTTTACAGATCAATCGATAAGTGGTGAAAAAATAGCCAGGGCAATTTTCAAGTGACGCTTGATTGGAAAATTGCGAACAGCCAACGCCCTCAATGGCGGCCTAACAATCGACTTAATTTGCACCGATTTTATCTCCAGGCCTCTCGCAATTGCATAGCTTTTCTCGTTATTTTTCTTTTTCCCGTAAGCCGACAAGCCTACATTATATGGCTCACACTTTACCCCCTTTTTTAGCACGCCAATTATAATTAAACGTTGGTCATTCTGCTGTGCAAATCGACCAGAGAGTTAATTCACCACACTATCTCATATTTGATTCATATTTTTTTGCATGGATAGAAGACACACACATGCTAGATAAGAACTTTTGCAAAGTATCAGATTTTTTGGGAAGTTATTGCCTTATCACAGACGCGGAAGGATACAGTTTTTTTGCACAACTCCACTGTCGAAAGCGCCGTTTCACTATTTTTGCCTGTTGCTATTGCTTCTCGACAAAATCTTACAAATGTGTGTTTGTATGAGCTCTATAAGTTGTGGCAAATTTTTACAATATATTTTTACAATCAAATGTAAGAGTATACTGGAGATTATTCAACGTTTATTTTCAAGTAAATCCAGTCTAAAACCAAGGAACTACTTTCTTTGGGGAGGGTTACTGTGATATAAACGTTGCAAGAAGCAACAGCCAATCAGGAAAAAGCTTCAGCTTGATTGAAAATGACTAAATTAACATCATTTTTGCAGTGTGCACAATATCTATGCTTCCAGCTTTGGCAGGTTTTCATTTTATACAGATGCCACCACTGACTGGTTTAAATTTATACTTTTTGGCACCGTGTTCTTCAACTCGGTGCTGTTTTTTTATTTTGATCTTTTCATCGATATAAGATCGATATGTTGGCTTACCGCACTTATGGCACCGCAGGACTTGGCAATTGCACTAGTGAAGTGGAGTTAGAGGGAAGGGTGGTGAGAATGTGGGGCAGGCAATGGGAGAGACTTGATTCATTTTATATGCAAGTGCATTTTGAGCTGGCAATGTGAGCGAAGCAATGTTGCGTGTCGATATTTCACGCATCTCCGCACTTATTATTTATGCACATCCCCCTTTCAACCCACCCACACACCTTACCCACATATCCTAGTGCTCACCTCGATTGTAGATGGCATGTTCACCATGCCCAAATCTAGGATGAAACGTGATTTGCAATCGCAGCAGTCTATATAGACCTTGCGGGACACATAGTAGTGCAAACTGTCTGATTGCTTTCCTCAACTTGCATTGCAAAAACTAAAGTTGAGGTGGAAATTTTTCAATGGGATGCTCTTTAAATGGATGCAGAATTTAAATTATTAAACCTAATATTCGAGTAATGGTGTCCATATAGGTTCAAAAATGTTTTACACTATTTCTTCAGGTTCGTATTTGAGTTTCAACTGTGATTGCAGTGGAGCTTAATGACCAATAATGAATTGGGCCTACTACTTGCTTTGTTATTGGTTGTACAAAATTCATTTAAAGTGAATTATATTGTAAAGCAATGCATTGAGTGATTAAAGTTAATTACATTTTATCTAATATTTTGAGCACTTTCAGAAATAAACTTCAGTTGCTTTTATTCTCTGAATTTCGACAATGTGCTAAATTAGTATAGACACATAAGTAATAAAAATTATGTTCGCTAATATTATTTACTTGTAAAGAAATGTTTTGAAAATTAAGAACAGGTGGGTATTGAATTCGGACATTATTTAAAAAGATGAAATGTCATCTATAAGTCACGTTAAATTTATTAAACGATACCTTGAAGATACCCAGTAATTCGTAGAGAATATAAGATTTTTCAAATTGGTATTCTATGAGAAATCCTGTTAATTCAATCCAGCCAGAAGATGTATGTCATTGAAATTGGAAATGAAGGTGTGGTGTTGTCAGAAACAAGTTTTATTCTTTTTTAGGTTGGCTTTACATTTTTTTTTATTTGAACCTGACAAAAGAGCGATTTTTTATTTCTCCCTCCACTTCAAATGGCTCTTATATGGAATTCAACGAAATGGAAGGGGTCTGATGGGAACTTATTCATTGACACAGATCGATACAAACTGCAACAAGCACTTACAACCCTTTTCTCCGAGGTTCGTTCGTTTAATTTGAATAGCTGTCACATTTTTTCTCATTCTCCACACGTTCACTTTTATTCGATTGCGCTGCTATTTTTGTTTCAAACCGTGGAAACAAGGAAATGCTATTAGTTTGCAAATATTTTGCGTGCATTTTATGGGGTTTGCTCAATATTGTCACCGCAATAAGTGAACAGGTTTGAAATATTTCTCTGATGCAATTCAGTAATTCCCCATTGTACGTAGGGGATGTGTTCCTCAAAGACACTACTTATCTCGAAACAACGTAAAACGAACACCTTAATGCCATAAGTAATTTGAGATTTCCATAGTGTTTTCATTTCAATGTACACAAAGTACGGACAAAACCGTTGAATTTGAAGTATATACAAAGCTAGATTTTCAGATGTAAAGAAAATCCAAGCTTGATTTTAAATTGGAGAATTTGTGGAATAATGCGATTTTTACAAGTTAGAAAAGTTTAGTAGAATGAAGAGAATTTTGGGTCACATTGCCTGCTGTGAATATAAATCGATGGTTTAGTACAATTGACAGAGTGCTAGTGCAAAATGTGAACTTTTGGGTGAAATAGATTGAAGTTAAACCCTTGTAGTTAGGCTTCACCTGAGTGCATTAGTGAAGGGGTCGCTTTGAGGTTGGGCTTCCTTGCATTGCACGCATTTACTTTACATTATTATTACTTCGCTATTGGCCTACAATGGCATTTCGATTTCATGCGCTCCATTTTGGTGCTTCAATTCAGCATCTTAACGAGGATTAGGCACGGCTGTCTCGTCCGTGCTTCGAGGCAGTTTATTTTTTGGTGTGCTTAATTACGATACGTTGCGGCCCGAAAAGCCAATTGGCTTTCAGGGACCGAGGCCTGGTCGTAATTAAAAGGGCGTTAGCTTGGATCCTTTGGTAATTACCTGTACGGCTAACCTCATACATACAGTGTACCGACGGATTTTTGAAAACAAATGCATGAAATAGGCAAACATTTTTTGTCTAAATAAATATTTTTCCCAATATACTTGTTTGTACAATGTGGGTAGGTTGTGGTGTAACGTAAACACTGGTTCCCAAGAATACCATGAATTATTGATAACTTTATAGTGTCTTGATTATTATACCTTTTGGCCTACTTGCAGAAACGGATAGATATATTGATGGCATAGGTGAAATGTATTTTTAGTTTACTTTCGATTTTTACTGGAAATAGTTAGTGGCAAATGTACCAGATGTTACAGTTAGCTAAAGTCATTAAATTGCATAAAAGCTTCACCTCTTTATGTACATATTAGTTGTCAAACTTTAAGACTTCCAAAATAAGATTTCCAGGAGGAATGCAGACTTGATATTTGACATAATGCATTAAACATTTCATTTGTTGTCAATAATTATTGACAATGTTACTTTAACTCTTAAACATATATCACTGCTATTCATTGCACTTATAAATACCTGCATATTTTATTTATTGACCTAGTGTTTTTTGTATGTGGCCTTTATTGTGTCTACCATTGGGTAATAATTTAGTCATCCAACACTTCGAAATGACATATACATATAAGGAATATTATCATCCAATATTACAAACTGCATTTCGTGATGTTGTAATTTAGGAAGTGATGAAATGTATTTTCTGGACACCAGGTGGTGCATAATTAAATTCTCGGATTGGATGGTGTGTATCATACGTACTGTTAGCAGCATCGTGCACGTGACAGCATTCAATTGCAGTATATCATTTTACTCCATCTGGTGGCGAAAAAGTACTATATATTACTTACAAAATTACACAAGAATCGCAGCATTTGGTGGCAGTTTTATATTTCCACATTTTATTACATTAGTCTTTGCATCATTTCCTTTTTAGCAAAAAATATCTGAATAGTACATGTAATATAAAGTGTGTGTGATTAAATTAGGTGAGAGAAGGAGAAATTGAATGGATACATTGCAGGAAGGTGTAATTAGTGTATTTTTGAACGATGGAAATGGTGAAGGGGGGAATAAGGTATGCAATTGAAAGTGGCATTGTTTTGTGAGTGATTGAGTAGGTTAGCTCTGGAAGATGGAGACAAAGCTTGGTGGCAGGCACTTTCTTAATTGCTTTGCCACTGGATTTCTTTACTTAGGGGCTTGCAATCGGCAATCGATCCTCTCGTTAGGCCGTGATTAATGAGTTTGGGTTTGGTGTGCACAACTCGTTGATTGCCCACCTTCAGTTTGGTTTATGTTAAGATGCCTGTTTAACGAGCCACCGAAATGACTTCAATTGACGGAAATAGGATAAAAGACCATTATGTAGTGTATGCTGCGTCTGTTTGGTGGAGCGCTGTCACCCGTAAACTCCCAACCCCCTTCCCGGCATGCACAGCTGCTCACCATAGATACACACAACAAACGCGCAGCCCTGTTGACATCTTTGTCTTGATGCTCTTCTCTTTTTGTGCCTCATATATTTCTTTCACTTCTTGCCTAGTAGTATCTTAGCAACATGTATTCAGATGGTTCAAGTGGCTTTTTACCTTGACATTTCAGTCGTGGTCCCTGAATTTATTACCTTGTTTTCTTACAAATTCAATTTGTTTGTTCTCTAACTTTTGCATATTTTATAAAGCTGCTCCCTCTTGCGACCAACTGGAAGGGTTGCATTTATATTTGAACAGCGAAATTATTGATAAACCTATGCTGCATACCCTATTATATTTGGTATTAAATCGATATAATTTTATATTACATAACATTAATAGTGTGCATTCCTATTTTCGTACAATCCGCGAACAACAAGTCACTATACTGTCTTTCGCACTCCAAGGTTGAAACATTTCCTGATTGGCTGTTGACTTTCACACCATTTTACGTCATTAAAACCATCCTCAAAGAAAGTAGTTCATTTTTTCTGCAAAGTTTTACTTCAATATCAACATTATATAAGCAAAACTACTAGTATTGAATTTGATGTTCATCATAAAGTTTTGTCAAATCTTTTAGAAACGCCTATTTATGTGAAAACAAAATGACCACACCTTGAAGACATCATTTATGAGTTATCCCTAACCACAAATTATCTAATGGCGCTACTGCTTATGGAGTTGCACAAGTTTAAATTGGAAAGTTGTATAGAGCATCGTGGAATTTTTATAATAAAGGTGATTATCGATTTCTATCGCTAATGACCGCTTCATAACTAATTGCTTAGTTGGCCAGCAGATTCACTGGACCATGAAAACATTTGCAGCATACTGCTATATGTGATTAAGCATTGCCTATATGCGCCTATAAACCATGATTTTATTTGTAGGGTGTATTTATTGTTCACCTCTGAGATGTAGTTAAACGATACATTTATTATGTAGCTTATAATACAGTAAATGGTTTTAATAGAGCATATTAATTGTTGAATCACACAGCCTCGAAAAACGATTCAACTAACGTTTTTCGTTTATGTAATTATTTTCATGCAACAAAAAAAGTATATCATGCATTACAAAGAGTAGCCATGCATAATCAGAAAGGTTATTTCCGAGGGAATAAAAATATTCCGGTTATGTAAAGTAGAGAAAGAGAGAGAGTTGGGCAATTTAGGGGAAAATTCCACAAATCATATGCATTTTTGGTGATATGCTCTCGTATCTGGCTCACTTTTTATCCTTGCGCACCATTTCTCCGAAACTTTAGTTTTGGAAACGTTGTAAAGAAAAGAAAGCTTAGGGAAAAAAAGGAAGGGAAAAGAAGGAAAGGAAAAAGTATGGCCGAGCAAAGCATGCATGTCATTGGGAAAGAATACGCCTCCAGCTTCATGTGATTTTCTCAAGCACATGTGTTCGTTTATATACATATTTATCTCGTTGTTACAATGTCCTTTGAAAAATGCCAAGCATCATATTACCCATATATAGGGGTGTACAGCCAAAAAATCCACATTTACCCTATATACTTTAGCTCATCAATTATTCATATCCGTATTTTATTCTTCCACTCCAACACATCTTTACACTCCCCCGCCCCCAGTGCACTACTACTAAAAACTCAAGAAAGTTTGAAGAAAAAATACATTCCACTTACATGAATAAAAATATCTTCCATTAATTCGTCTCGAAAATACTAAAAGTAAAGAGATTACAGGGATTTTTTTTTAAATGCATACAAGTATGACGCTGTATATGTAATTACCGAGGGACTTGATTTTATTATTGCATTCTCCATCAAAACGAAAGGAATGCTGGGAATGATACGTCGTCAGATTTAATTACTGGCCGAGAGTCGAGCATATTCATTAAATCATTAAACTAGCAGCGTCAACAAAAAGAAGGAAAAATCAACTTCATTAAGATGCTAAGATAAGCAATTTTTTTAGCTTGGAAGCTGGAGGGGGATAAGAAATTGCGTTGATTGAAAGAAAGCCAAATGCAATAATATGACGTAGTTATAGTGAGAAGATGAATATTATATTCTAACTTAGAAATGGTGTTACTTATTATGGAAAACACATATTCCATAATTAAATTGGCAGATTTATAATGAATATGCAATACACTTTGGGAAATTAGATTATCTAGAATAACAAATGTTGGAGTTTCAATAATTTATTTACAGGGAGAACTGAAATGAAATATTAACTTTAGGTTAGTAAAAAATCAATAACTTTAGACAAAGTGTGTTTTATATTATATAGGAATGAAAAACCATTTTGAAAGATTCATATAGTTGTGCATGCACAGCATTTTGGCATAAATTGGTTATAAAAGTATGATGGGTACAAAATTAAATTATATACACTGATTCAAAGATGGCAAGTTATAAATATAGATGTATCATACTGTGGAAAATGTAAATTCAATTACATTTAATCTTGTGCACGGGATTGCAGGATATTATAAATGTTTGATTGGCATGTAGCAATTTTTCTATTCAGATTCTGACATTTGTAACTTGTTTGCTGCTCATATTTGACACCGTGCAAAGACACTTAAATTATTAAAGATGGCGCTGAATATTATGAGAATGTCATGCAATTGAAAAATAAGAGATATTACTGCCAACTAGCTCAAATTTCATATCCAGCATGTCGGATTCAGGGAATTTCCTGTCCCATGATGCAGTGCAAAGTCATATAATGGAAAAACAGTAATGTGTCTTTATTGGACAATCTTGTGGGTTACCCTGATAATAATATAAACCACCTACTGGTGTACTTGCAGCAGTCTACATTTAGAGTAGTTTCCTTAGCAAGTCAATAAAAAAGTTTGTCTTTTAGAGGTTACATCCCATGTAATAAATATAAACAAGATTTATCACTATGGGTTTTTCTTTTCTTTCTGAGCTCGTAATATTTAATTAAAAATCCAGACAGTGTTTTATGAAACAAATAAAATGTCACCGAAGCATGCATCAGAAGCATGAAAGACGAGAGGATTAATTAAGTAATAAAAAGCTCGGTCATTTGCAGGTTATTTGCACCAAAAATTTCAATAGCTTTTCATTGACATTTCCTAAAATGTTATTGGGGGGAAAAAAGCGAGCTGCCAAATTAATTTCAGTTGTGTCATGATCTCTACCCTTCTTCCTATATTTGCTAAATGCCACAGGGCTTTTTAGTGCTTTAATTTAGATATGCATGCAACTAATTGTGGCTTTCAACTAAACACCAATGTACTGCATCGTAGATGAATAAAAGTTAAATTAAGTATGCGTGTGTGCGCCGCCTGGTGACAGTTTAGGAAGCTGCACGTGTAGGAACCTAAATAATTAATCGGGTAATATACAAGTCCAAGTGGGTACTTTCATGAGGTTTTAATTTCGAGGAAAATCGATATTTTACATACCCAATATTGCTTTTGGTTAATTCTATAGACTCATTTGAAGCTGTATCATTTTAAGTCCTTGCTGTTATACTTAGCGGTATGAAAAAATGTAACAAGGGCGGAAGTTGCTACAGAAAATTTTTCAAAATGAAATTTTTCAATTGAATTCGCTGCGATTGTTATTTTAGCGGAAAACTTGGTTGAATAACCGTCCTATTACACTGTATTACATTTGTTATTTGCCAATTCGTCCCAAGCTATGAACAACAAACATTACTCGGCATGTATATTGCTCTACCGTCTTGAGAAACTGAATTTCCCAAGGGAACTCAGAAGCTTTCAACGTATTCGTAACTGTTAACACAGTCGACATGAGCAAGCCACATGCTCAACAAGGGAACTATACCCCTGTGATTGACACACCTGAAACTTATTTAACACCTAACCTTACAACTGTTAACACCCTGGTAATGCCTCAACTAATTTTGATTAATATATGGGATAACTATCAATAAATCTGTAATGAAATACACGAACAATTGTAAACTAAAGGTGATTTAAGTTTTTCAGTAGGCACATTCAAAAACTGCTAACACGACCGTGTTACACAATATAAAACTGGAAATTCGAGTTGAAACCCATGTTAAAAGGGCTATATATGTTCATGCTATGCTATTTTGTTTTTGAATGCACCTACTGACAGTTCAACTTTAATTGTCAAGAACAAGAAACTATACTGGTTATTAAATTCGCAACCAGCACTTGATCTAAATTGAACCTGTTGGTGTTTATGAATATAATAATAATAATGAGTACAAAAATTTAAAAAATGGTTGGAATATTGTGGAAATTGGTAATGAAAACCCTGGAATTTTATATTTTCACTGTGGTTAACCATGACAAGCTGCGACGATGTGAACTTCAATAATCAATATCTGACATAATTATCTAAATGCCTTCAAACTTTTGAACAATGTTCCCAAATTAGTGATCATGACATTGACTTTTTTGCGTTTTTTAATATTGCGTTTTTAATCGTGTCAGTTCACCTTCAAAAAACTTGTATAACCATATATTTTCTCATGAGCTGTTTGGGTCGCCATACTGCAAGAGATGTGCTTCAAAAGTCCCAGATGTAAATCTATAGTAGTATACTATAGTATAACAACAGATGTTACTGTAATTACCTGCTCGATTACATTTAGGAAGGAGGCTGGAAAGGATAAAGCAAGTTGGTGTGTGTATTTTCAAATTTGGTTCAAGCCACATGTATCGATTGGTTTTTTGGCGAGAAGATATGAAATCCTCCCTCTCTATTTCGTTTGTGAACATATCCTCTTGAAGATGGTGGGTTGGAAAAGAAGCCAGCATCTGCTTTCCGCTGGATGCTTTCCACGGTTCAGTCGCAACTGTCAACATTTCTTTTGCTCCGAAATCTCTGCGCTTTGCTTATCGGTTCTCCTTCGATCTCTTCTTGCTCTGCCATAAGCCTCATGGGTGGTTTCCTTTTTTCCCCTCCTCTTATTTTTCTTTATATTCGGTGTGTTTGGCCAAGAGTAGAAGGAGCATCAGCTTAAAGCAATCACGTGTGTCCACATTGGCTCCATAGGCATTTGTTAGGCCATTAGGTATGTTGTCTATAGTAGAAGACAAGATTTCAGTCACAGTTTCGCGGTCTATGTAATGCCCTTCTAACGATTTGACAAAGTATAATAGTACGTTGTACGTGAAGGTTGATGCAAGATGGCAGATGTTTTGAATGTGAGCCGGAAGTGTCATTGTGACGTTTCCTATATAGGATATGTGGCAGCTTGTTCAAAAACGAAGGCAAATTATCGATTTCCGATTGTTGACTTCAATAAACCGGATGTGCCAATGTGAATCCACCCCAGAAAATAAAGTCATTTATACGCAATCATTTATAAAATGGTACTGATGTATTCCCTAATAATCACTGCATTAATCGATATTTTTTCCCCTCTCACTTTTTGGGCTTTGGATAAATGAGGATGTTGACATCAATTTAAGTAAGTGTACGTATATACCTATACCTACTCTATTATAGGCAGTTGCATGAATACACTGCAATTTGTATAGGAAAAATTTACCGAATGGAATTTTATGCTCAGGGTTTAAAAATCCTTCTTTCATGATATCAAAAGTGCTTTGGAAATTATGATAATTATGTTGGAAATTCCCTTGAGATGTAAATATGTGCATAAAATAATATTTGTTTCTCTAATGTGTTCTTTTTTGTGTAACCAATCAGCCATTATTTTTTAAATGAGCATTTTATGTCAGAAATCTTGAAATGCAAAATCCCTAAAATTTCTCTCAATAAACAAAAATTATAGGTGATCAAAAATATTGGCAATGCTTTTTCTTCAATTAATATTTGATATAGTATTATTTATAAAAAAAATGTATATCAAGAAACAGGTGAAAACTACTTGGGGATTAAGGAAATTGTATTATGCTTCAGGGTTGGATATAAGTTAGTAAAACAATAGGGAAATTTCATTTCAAAATTCTATAATAACTCTATATTGTCTTGAAATATACACTGAGAAAATTTTTGGGTCAACAGACACTTCTAGAAGTGTCTAGAGAGAATGTCATTGGTGAGGAGGCATA
>JAQFZQ010001114.1:0-22215 GCA_034696005.1 Glomeris marginata
TGAGGGTTACCACTAGGCGTTTGAGGGTTACCACTAGGCGTTTGAGGGTTACCACTAGGCGTTTGAGGGTTACCACTAGGCGTTTGAGGGTTACCACTTGGCGTTTGAGGGTTACGTCTTGGAGTCTCTCACCCATTACACTCTGGAACATGACACTAAGAGAAAAAAGCTGCTAAAAGCCGAGTGTGTGGGAAAAGTAAAAATATTGGGTTCAAATGTTAAAACTATAACTATATTATATTTAACATGTAAGTAAAAACTGTGCTAAAAGTGACAAGTGCATCTACAGATCCATTCTGAGATGGATGTTGTTCAGTTTTTGGGACACTGAAATACAGGGTCCCCATAGGCATTGACCATCATCTTCAGATCTTCAGCTATAATTTTATGTCATCTTGTGCACATTGGAGTCACAAAGCTCTTTGAAAGATTGAGGGCTTGAGCGCTAAGAATAATTGTCATAGACTGACATCTGAGAGTTACCCTGTTTTTTGCCCCTTTCTTTTTGTAACAAGAGGAGGGGCAGGGTCTTTATTCTTTATTGATGTGGCAATGAATGATTGATCGCGTATGGCTTTAAACATATTTCCCCGCGTTCTTCTTTCACAATCTTTTGCAATGATGGCTGAAAGTGTAACAGTATGTCATTTTTCATTGTCGCGTTTCGTGGTGGTGGGTCGCATGCAAAACGAATCAGTCACCGGCCAGAGAGTATGGAAAATTGTTGCGTGTTTTGTCCTCGACAGTTTCCTGGGCAATCCATAATAATTCGTTCGACATTTTTCTCTTCTATAATAGGCATGTCACAAGAACCGGAATTTGCTGAACCAATCCGAAATGTGACTGTGGCGGCTGGAAGAGAGGCTACATTGGCCTGCATCGTAAACAACCTGGGCACATACAAGGTAAACAACATTACTACATCATCTCATACTGTTAATGCACAATGTTTTTGTCTCGGTTAAAGTATTCGGCTAAAGCATGCAACATAATACAGTTGTTTTGTTTATGCTATGGTGTCATTTTGTGTATGATGACTTCGCAATGCTTTTAGCATTACTTTTGATTGGGAGGACACATTTAGGTGGTGGAGGTAATAGAGTAAATATATCACCAACTAAAGCAGTGGGCACTAGAGTTGAGACTCTACATGCTGAGATTATGACGTGTGCTACTCTCTAAACGGGGTGCTACCTGTACAATTCCTGGATTGGCCCTGTGGGTGCACCCTATCAACCACAACACCCCTTTATTTGGACCTAGTCCGGATTTACACCCTCATGTGGGTGGAGCTACGAGTAGCTTCTTTCTTGCGCCACACTGTAGATGCAGATCCCGACTCATGATGTAGCACCACTTCTTGCATAGAGTGGTTGATGAGTGGAATGTGTTGCTGTAAAGTGGTTGAAGTATGTACATTAGAGGGTTTTATAGGAAATGTAGATGAGTGTTTGGATTTTAAGTGAAAGGTTTAGTTTGAAGATGTGACAGGTGCAACTACGATGGGCCATGAGGCTCAGTTCCTCACTGTTGTATTGCAATTAGCACTTAGATGGAGATCAGCTCTTTAATCTCTATACCATCAGAGTTTTTCTACTGCTTTAATTTCACTGGTGTTTACTCCCAATTGCTCATTTGCAATTAAAGTGGAAGAAAGTCCCCTTTCTGAGAACTAACTGCCAGAGTTCAACCTGAAAACACTGATTACTATGCAGTACATAAACGTTGTTATCAAACGTAATTGTTGATTAATGCATAAAAATAGTTTAAGATGCATATTGAATGTCTTGTTATTTAACATTTGACATTGCAACAGTTTTGTATTTTAAAATGAAGAGACGGCTGTTACTTTCCGAATGGCTCTAGCTAGTATTTGTCAAATCTAAATTTATGTGAATATTTAATAACAAGGTGCACAGAGATCCTTACAAATCCTTATAGGCTTTATCCCCTTGTCAATGCCTTAAAAAGTACTTTTCAAAAAATCATGCCAATTATAGGACCTATCTTGGGAGAGTTAAACAGTATGCAAAATTATTCCATTTAATCATTAATCAAAGGTAGCGATGACGCTTTCTAATTTCTGGCAAGTTAGTTGTGTTCCCTGAACACCGACTAGAGTGAGCCTAGTAATGCATGCATACTAACTGCTAAACGTGGTGTTCAACTTTTTTGCTATATCTTGCTGGCAGAAATTTAGCTTACAACTCGCAGCTCTCCCGAGTGTTCCGACGTTTAATTAGACATCCCGTTGGTTGCCTATAATTTGCAGCTTATCAGCGTAAGAACGGAACGAGGCTAGGTCGAGATTGTTGCAGTACGTGTATAGCTTAATCCTTGACCCAAGTGCCCAATCTTCACATTATATATTCGCAATTCCCTCTGAGAATTTTCCATCGTTTCGGAATGTGCAGGGTGCCTACATGCATAATGATTATTTTTCAACCGAGCAAAAAAAATGTGTGGCACGAAACGATGTAAGCTCCCACTTGTAAATTATGAGAGGGATGAATTAAAAAGTAAGTAGGAATTTTTGAACTGTTGCCAGGTTTTTGTAATCAATATCAGCCCTAATAATTTTATTGTTAAAGGCAAGATTTGAGCATAATTACTCATGTATTCAATAATTTTTTTTACGCAAACGTGGCAAAAACAATTGTGTAACGTATGTATAGTTTTGGAAAGAAGTGAAGCACACTCTTTGGTGACTGGGTAAAAACAGATCTTTATTCCTTCAACCAGGCACCCTTTTATACTCTGTGTACAGGAAGTGGTCATTTTGGGCTTCAAGAACGGTCTAGAACCTTCCAGATGCATGCAGGAAGAGCCCAATATAGACGAGAAAAATAGGGCCATAAAGGGGTACCAAAGTTCCTAATCCTAAATTTGTACTGTGTGTTTACACATACTCTTCTGTACGGTTACGCTTTCGTAATGGCTCGGTACACCATACTGTAATGGCACCTTGCCGTTACTCACGTAGTCGTCGCCTAAGTCCGAATAACGACTCGGACACTCCACTATAGATGAATACTTATGGTCTTTATTCCACCATCATCAACGACGACAATAATATCTGTATGTCTAGGGGTACAAATAGATGCTAATATTTCTGCCTTCTCTCTCGAGGTCCTTTGTGTAGGACCTTATTTACATTACATAATTTCACGCCCATTGGTCACTGGATGACCAATGGGACTTTTACACGTGAGAGACCACCCATCATCCTGAGAATCTGGGTGTGGGGTGTAACTCGCTATGGCTTATTTATTGCAAGTGACGGAATTCGTCCGTTATAATTGTTGCATGTATCTTATTGGCCAAAAGGTTAATACTTATATTGGAAAGGTTATATGGTTGGATGTAGTTACTAATCATGAGACAGCATCTGATTCCAGTCTAACCTACTCCATGTTGGTTGTATTGAAATTGCATGTTTCCTACTATTTTATCCACGTTTCTGTACCATTTTCACTGTTTTTGCAAGAAATGACAGACGTGTCTTGAATTAGATTTAAAGCAAATGTCAAGATTTTTGATAGAAAGACGTACATGTTAATTGTTCCCATTTCTCGTCTGTTTTAAGCTCCTTTATCCTTCTTGCGATGCTTTCTTCTATACTTCTTAATGCAATAAAACTTTAATTAACTTACAGCAAGTAATGTCCTTTTCAAATATTTACCACTTGGTCCTCGGAGACCCATCTTAACAACCATCTTTGCGAAAATTTGCTTCCAAGCTTTGTTACGCAGTTGTAGAACTCGACTACTGCTACTATATTCTGCTTGATATCCAAAACTGAAAAAACCACCGTTTCATCGATCTTTTATCATACAGTGCGATTCAAAAGTCATATAGTGCATTGCGTTTATGCATGGCAGTTGCTGCAATGGATCTTGGGACACGTTTTGTAGAATCTTAGTGTAGGGTCTCATTCCTATGATGACTGGCTTTAACTCACCTTGGGATTCACCTTGTGGGTTCACCTTGTGGGTTCACCTTGTGGGGGTCACCTTGTGGGGGTCACCTTGTGGGGGTCACCTTGTGGGGGTCACCTTGTGGGGGTCACCTTGTGGGAGTCACCTTGTGGGGTCAACTTATGGGGTCACCTTGTGGGGGTCAACTTAGGGGTCACCTTGGGGAGGTTAACTGAGGGAAAGTGACCAGGATCCCTAACTTCTATGACCAGTTCTTGCCCAGGGTTTAGTCTTTTGCTTCGATTGGTTGCTCCTAATGTTTATTGATTCCCTTGCAGGTCACGTTCTTATTACAGTCATTTCTCCCTTTTAGCCAACCATTTCCTTGCTCATACCACTGTAAACAGTTTATATTACAGTCAACTTACTCATCGTTTCACAAAATATGAGTCGCAACAGGTTCCTTTAGCTGATTTTTCTTAGTTGTTGTCATTACCTTTATGAATACTCATGGATTTCCTGGAATAAACATAGTAGTTCCTTCTGTGTTTCTTGGTTTGCAACAAGCAAATCATGAACTGATATTGTAATTGGGTTGTCAATTTACATTTAATTAATTTTGTAACTACTTTTGTGGTTATTTCTTATAGCCAACTTTTGCTTCCGATCCTGTAAATTCAGTCAAACCTGTGACCCTTCCACCAGGATTTGACTAAAACGAAAACCGATGTTTATAAATATAGTTCAATTTGAAAGACTGGAGGGGAACGAGAACAATAAATAGGTGCAGTTATATGGGAGTAATCATGGTGAGGTTGCTGGGAAACAGGAGTTTTATCGTGAAAATACAAGAATGTCTAATCCGAACCTGAGCCAATTTAGCTCAAGTAACAATGACCCTTTCATGATGGAGTTTTACCGTCTTTGAACGAATGAACGATGGAATGGGGGACGTAAACTGTGTAATTGGTCCTCTGTGAATCAACGGAGTAGTAGTAGTAGCTCAGTGGTGGTAAATCTGGAATGATGCTGACACACGAAACCCTTGCTGCATTTCCCACTTTCTTTTCACTTTGGCTCCGTGATTTCGACCATTTGGTGTGCTGCTAATTCTGCTATCTTGTATAGGCCATTGAAATTCAAGACGTTAATTATGGACGTCGTCAGTGTGTAATATATTTTGCTTGCTTCTTTGGTGGCGAGGAACGTGATCTGCTAAAATATCGCTTTACAAGATTTTATTTATAGCTTTGCTCGATGATTTATTCGCAATTACCTGCAAAGCCCCTGTACTCAAGAGTGCTTCGAATTAAGGATGCAATTATAACTATAATTAAACTTTTCCCTTTCTCTGCAAACCAACTTTAATAATAATTTATTTGCTCATTAATTATGTTGAACGATTCCAAGTTCGGAGCGGGTTTTTTGATCCGCGCTCCGAATGTATAACTTCAGGTTATTTTCATTGTGTATAGTTCTTTCTGAAGTATTATATTATTAATATCATGTAAAAAGTAGGAAATACATAAACCAATTACAGAAATCTTATTTGGGTTGCCGCGGAGGAACCTCCCTATAACGGCAACCCAACGGATTTATAATTTTCTCTTATAATGGTATGCTCTTATATGGTGTGCAATTATATGCATTATGTGCATCAAGGGAGGATACAACTTGTATTTTATAAGGGAATGCTCTTTTAAGTGGTACAATATACTTTTCACATATGAGATAATTATTTGCGAAATATCTATTTTGTTGTAGGTTTACCTATTTGCTATGCACATATTCTGAAGCGGTTATATTATTGTTAGAGCTTTAGTTTCAAGGGCTGCATTATTTGTGTGTTTTCAATATATTAAACCAAGAAAGGAGGAACTTTGGGTAATAAAACTTTTCATATCATATAGCATGTAATACGGTCTTCCATCAATCTCTTTCATCGCATGTACATTACATTTTATGAACGGATGCGAAATACGATCGCATTATATTCCTTATATATTTTCTCTATACTACTATACTATATATTAAAAAGGAAAAAATATAAAATATGAACATATTGTTGTCAGTTGCGTGAGAGATAGTAGACACTAGCTAGAGAGATTCATGCCATAATAATGCTTGTAAATTTCCGACATTTGCTTATGTGATCGAAAACAATTTCAGCATGCTGATTTATAACGTATTTATAATTTGTCATGCGGTCAACAGGCTGTTGTTTGTCAGTGACGTGTAAATTGAAACGCAATTTACCAACAAAGTCACAATAAATCATGATGTTTTCAGCATATATAAGCTCGTTTAAATGAAAACATGCATCAAGTGTAATCTCTTCTGTCTATATACAGCTTGCAGTTGGGGGAAAGAGTAGTAGTAGTAGTAGTGGTGTGCATGTGAAAAACATTGCTTTGCGACAACTTAATTACCAGAACTAATCTGGGCAGAAGGAGGCGAGACTTTAAATTAAGACGATAATGTAAGCAGATAAAGTTGTTGAGCCACTTCAACGAGCACTTTTCTCTCACACGACGTCTTTATTATACTACTTGAATTTCCAGGCTCACATAATTCAGCAATCTATTTTAATAATAAAATTATTCATGCTCCGTTCTCAATTGTTTTAGTATATTCTCCTATATATACAGTTCCTTCATGAAATATGACAAATTAAAACGCATATGAAACGTCTTTTATTACTTTTCAGATGTCGTATACAGCATAAATTAACACTGCTATGTCCTGTATATTGCTGCAATTATTTTGTATATACAGTAGCAACACAGTATACCATATTTTATACAGTAATCACTCCCTTATAAATAAATGTTTTCTTACCATTTCCTCAATTTACTCCAATTTGACTGATATTATGACTATTAAGTGTTCAAAACATGGTTTGTGCATTTCCACCTTGCATTATATAGAAAAATAGCAGACATCTGCTGCATAATTAATTGTTATTTTGATTTAATAAAAATCATGTGGAGAAAGCATGAATAAATCCGAGCTTTCTGTGCATAGAAATAGAGCTAATGTTGAATTACACTAAGCTTATAAAAGAAACTAGTGAAGTTTATATGGTATAAAGAATAATACCTGCATTGCAGTATGCAGATTGAAAAGCTTTATATATCTTTTTCACAGAGTTTTATAAATTAATGTAAAGAATCAAAGCTTATACCCTAATAGAAATAGTCCATTTGCTCTTATACTTATACAGTGTGTTTTATAATGTAATTGAAAAATGTGACCTACTTTGAATATTTCATGTTGAAAGTATTGCAGCACTATAGCAAGTTTAATGTTGTTTGCATTAATGTTGGTATATACTTATACTTCAAAAATTAATGGGATGTTGAGCATTTGATATATGCACCATGCACTAATCATGTAGCCTACTGCATATATGCAATTGTTAAACAAATTACTCTAAAACTACATTATTGGCCGCAAATAGGGTATATGTTTGCAAATTTAAGCGATGTATAACTTGTTTCTACCTGAAATGCCATTAGCATGCATGATGTGAAAGTTTTATATTTATCCAATATACCATAAAGTTAACATTTACACATGCATATGAGTGTGTATGTTAAATTGATTGTAACTTAATTATCATCGATCTTGGATGCAATGTTGATCATGGTAAAAATTAAGCCTCTACCTCATATAGCTTTATTATAGCATTGAACTAAACTTGCAAAATATACATTTAAAACGTAATAAGAATGCATTTGCTGTATATCTTCATATGAATGTAGGTGGAGAGACCAGGAAACGAGGGTAAAATAATATTTTTCATATTAAAAATGGATTATAGTATGCATATATGGCATAGTGGGAGCCATTTTCTCAACCATGCGTAGACCTATTCAGGTTCATTATTGCAGCATGGGTTGCTGAGTGACGCCACTATTGCCTTAGTTATGTAATTGAAAGAGCATTTCCTGAAAACTGGCAACCGGAAAAATTAGCTCCATTTTTCGCTCTCTAATTTTGAGTTGCAGTGCCTAGGAGGAATCATGCAGAGGTCGTCTATAGCAATATGTATAAGCTGTGGCTTTTGTCTCGTTTGTATAGTAGGGTATAGGAGGAATGAGTGCATGGATATCAGACAGTTGGAAAGCTGTTTAGAGTGAGAAAGGCACACAGAGAGGATTTGGTCATTTGTCTGATAACCCCTGATGGTTTCTCTTCTTCCTCCTCTTCCTCCTCCTCCTGCTCCTGCTCCTCCTCCTTTTTCGCTCTTTACAGTGGTACATTGGCCGCTGCTGTTCACTATGTGGACCAGCAGCGTATATACAACTTGCTATTTTCTTTCTTTTGCTTTCTACTGTTCATTGCCATTGTGGTAATCGTACAATACTGGACGTCAAGGGTCGTAACTTTTGTGTGCAGCGTTAAAGCAGATGAGCCGGCTTTATCGCTCCTGCTGTTGCAGCTCTATAGCACCCCACCACGTGCACCAAAGACACACTTCTCCTATTGCAGCATCCCGATGAGAATAGGGAATTAAAAATCACTAGGACCTTCCCAAATTAATAGGGGACGAGTTGTAACATCCGGTATCCCTTTGCCTCATATCACTCTATATTGGACAATTACAAGTGCATGTGTACACATCATCCTAGATATACAACCAATACAACTGCCTAAATCTCAAAGAAGGACCCTATGTTTATACCTTGCACATATGTATGTGCAATACTATTTATACAGGGTTAAACAACAAAATTGTCTGTTTGGGAATAACTGAATTTGCTGATTTTGGTTGGAATATGCGAGTGTACGAGCAAAGTTGTGAATTGATCACCAGGAAACTTCACTTTTGCCCTTGAGGCACCCTATGAAGGTCATTCTAAGCAATGCTTCCCCTTATTTACATTTGGGATAGTGTGAAATTGAAGAAAATAATGTTCCTATAAAGCTACTCTGAACCTTTTGGCAAAAACAGATTTGAAAACAGTGAACAAACAATTTTATTTTAAATGCTAATAACATCACTTAACTACAATTTCCAGAGATTTTCCTGCAACACTTGCCAGTTTCGTGTTTTTTATATATTTATTGTTTTTTTTTACGTTTCAGTTTGGATAAGTTTCAGGGTACTGTCCATTCAAAGAAAGATTGAGCTAGGACGGTGCCTATTTGATGAATTTAAGGGGTGCACGGTTGCAGTTTGAGACAGTCGTCATTGCACATGCAGCCGTACACCCCTTCACAACATCAAATAGGCACCATCCTAGCTCAATCTTTCTTTGAAAGGACAGTAACTTGTATAAAAAAAACTATTTGGTCACATTTAAACTATGGTGATATTTTTTTTTTCTCAATAATTTCACTTTATAAATCATTGAAGAGTTTCTGTTACATTTTGCTCTCTCGTTTCACCAACATTATGAAATAAAATACTCATTGAAAGAGCACAAAATTTCGATCTCCTGGCAGGGACAAAAACTTTTTTCGATTTATAGTAGGTATAATAAATAAATGCCTTATAATGGAGTCTGTATGCGAGAGATCAATGTATACGCATGCATGAATAAAGCAACTATAGGAAATTGGTGCAGGACAAAATTGCATGTAGGTAAGAGCACGAGGGGATAAATGTGAGCGTTCAATGTTGTGTATCGCGATATAGAAGTTTTAAGGTTTGAAGATGAATATTTTGCAAGAGATTTCACATAAGATTAAAAAGTATATTGGTATACTTTAGAGTGCTTGGTGGAGAAATGAGGCGTGTGCCGTCGTTTCGTATATCGAATTTTAAATCTCTGGGACGGATGAGTAGAGGGATTAGCAAAATAATTGCATCCTCTAACATTATACCACCTAATGATCAGATGATGTGTTTGTTTTCAAGCTTAGTCGACAGCTTTTAAAAGTTGCAACTTTATATAGTCAGATTTCGGTGAGTTGTTCGTATACGTAGAGGATTCAGAGCATAAAAGCAAATTTCACCATATAATCAGCATATGAAGTGTATAACGACAGCATAATCTATATTTTTAATCCATTCTGTAGAACACTACTTATATCCGCCTGAAGTAGAACACAAATATTTTGAAAACAGTGTTATATATTGTCGTTCGATCACTGAAATCAGGAAAAGATTTTGCATCTTGTAATGCAGGATTTTCTGAAAAATCTTGTCAAGTTCTTCAGTGATGAAATGCTTAAAATCTTAGAGTTGAGATGGATAGTGCTCAAAAGTTTTGTGAAAACCCTTTTTCTGAATGCAGATTTTGTTTTTCTGTAATATTTGAATAACTTAACATATCTTGGTGTTTGGTATTGTGGAAGATCAAAGAAATGTATTCAATTTTTTTTTTTAATTTGAAAAAATCAAATTGCATTTTACTTATCAAGTGTTTCAATTCCAGCATATTCTCTTCTTTCTAATACATGTAATTGTGGTTCATCACAAGGTCCATATTCGCTGGATAGACGCAATCAAAACATGTTATCATTTGAGATTTGCCATCACATTATTTTACAATGCATCATGGGACAGAAAATTCCCTGTAGTTGACATGCTGGTTTGCAGATTCATAAGTAGTAATTATTCTGTAAACATTATTAAAATATTAAATGTGAACTGACAAGGTTTTGCAACATGCCTTGAAAAAACTAGCATTTGATTGACTCTAATTTAGGAACATTGTCTGAAAATTTGAGGCCATTTGAAGCATTATTGCCACAGATATGAATTATTTAGTTTCATATCTGTGGTGCGTACTGAGTAGCATATTGTGAGACTCGTACACTGGAGCGCCATTGATAAGCTCTGCCATTGGCTGAAACTGCATAGGTGCTTGGCTTCATTGGCTGAAAATTCAAATTTTGTCAAAACAGGACACTGTGACATTAGCGCGGTGACACCATCCTAACGCAAGGGCGTCACACTCTTTAACTACTCGTAACTTTTTTTAACAATTTTTTAAAAAGTTTTGATTGCGCCAATCGTTTTATTGGCATCAATTCTGTGGAATGTTACACTTTCCAGGGTATGTTACAAAACCTTGTCAGTTCACCTTTAAAGTACATGTATACTTTTTACTTGGAGGTTCTGGCAGTGGTCTGCAGGTGGAGCTGCTATCCAATATATCAGCGAAGTATCGCCAGTGATGGAGGAACCCTGTATTAGAAATAAATTGCATGATGGTGCAAGATCATTAAATTAACTAATTATACTTAAAATATATTCTTTATTTGTTAACTGTTATTTATATCAATTATTGCAGAACAGTTATAATTGCAACATTTTCTTCACCTTTTAAACTCCATTTCACAAAGTTTCAATTGGAATCTTGTACATGATATATTCTGAACATATTCCCAAGTGTATCATGAATAAGCTATAAGCATGTTGATGCTTCTGTGTATGTATACAGAAATAATTGGCTAAAATCTCAAAAGAAATGCTACAAGTACCCAGTATTAATTGCGTAGTAACAAATTGACTTTGAGCTATACATCTAAAAGCCATTACATCTAGAAATGTCTTTGCATTGCACATTTCAGAAAGTTAGATTGCTTTCTTGACAGCTTTTTGGACTGGAATATATTTTTTTTATTCTTCTCGGTCGCCAATCATTTTAACGAATTTTTAAAAGTAGGCATTGGATCGATGCTAAATTTGGAGATATACTTAAGCATGCACTAAAAAACGATGACAAGTTGTGTGTTTCCGTCTGGGCTTATTTAGTTGCTACGAAATGCAAGAGCTTGCAAGGCGAGGCTGACATCACTGTTGAAACATAAGCTCTTATCCTAGTCATGACAGGTATCTTTATTGATTAATGTTGACGTCACTCAAAGTGCATGCATCTAACATGTAGCCCTAGTGTCCTCTCATGCATACAACTGCCACAGTTCAAGCTTGTAAATATTAGACAAGCTCTTGCTTTCTCTCTCTCCTCTACACACCTATATATCCTCAAAATGTGTGGCTTCTTTTTATTTTACCACATTTCTCTCTATCTCCATACTTATATAACAACCTCTTCTGTACAGTGCACTGAATCTTATTTGCGCCTTCAGCATGTTGTATGCTCTGATCACGTACTCTGTATATTTAAGAGGGACTTGCAAATTTGCTCTGCTGCGGCACTTGAACCTCCCAGATCCTTGTTGGGTGGGGTATGTGTCATTCAAGATCTCGAAAGGCAAATCTCAGTGAGATAGATAGATATACTAAAGATCTTGTAACCTGGTGCGACTTTGATTTGGGAGAAAGCAAGGCACCTGTGACCGTGACTGATGACACATTGATTACCTGCAAGACTCTTATATAGTGAACCAATCTCAGCTGTGATGAAACGTCAGAGTTTATTGCACCTGATGTTTATTACACATACTAAAAATTTTTTTAGTTTTATACTTAGAATGTTCCTTGAATACAGTTCAAGGCAAAAACTATGAATTTACATCATTAAAGGTGAACTGACAAGGTTTTGCAACATACCCTGGAAAGTGTGCAATTCTATAGAATTTATGCCAATAAAACTATTGGTGCAAGCAAAATTTTTTTGAAAATTGTTACAAAAAGTTACGAGTAGTTAAAGAGGGTGACGCCGTGGCGCCATGGAACGATGGTGTCACCGCACTGGTGTCACAGTGTCCAGTTTTGACAATTTGAATTTTCAGCCAATGAGGCCAGCGCCTCTGAAATTTCAGCCAATGGCAGAACTTATCAATGGCGCTCCAGTGTACATATCTCACAATATACTACTCAGTACACTCCACTTATATGAAACTAAATAATTCATAACTGTGGCAGTAATGCTTCAAATGGCCTCAAATTTTCAGACAATGTTCCTAAATTAGTGGCAATCAAATGCTATTTTGTTCAGGGTATGTTGCAAAACCTTGTCAGTTCACCTTTAAAGCTGTTGAAACTAAAACACATTTTAGGTGTTTGCAAACAGATTGCCTTGTCAAACATTACAAAAAGCTTTTGTGCCTTCTAATGTTGTTGCACTCTATTATTTTATTAATATTTGTCTCTGTATTGATGCGTTACAATACTTTTGTCCATGTTTCTCATTTGATGATATTTCTTTTTGAATATACTTATGTTTTTGATACAGGCCTTGGGTGTTTAAGAATCTTATAAGCTGCTGCTTCAGATTTTGTCAGTTTTCCGGCAGATTATCTCTAAATTTAAATGCTAGATAACTTGGTGTGTTGCATCAAGGGTTGTAGTATTAGAATCATTTATTTCGGAATATTGAAAGTACTATTTGTAACGTGATTTTTGCTTGTCTATCATATCAGGTTATTATATCCTTTTTATGGTGCCATGAACGTGCACAGTGTGAAACATCAGTTCTTCCCTTGTCTGATTTTATCTGAGAGTGTAACATTATCTGTATGCTCTCCCTCCCATACAAAATCGCAAGGTGTGCTGGGAAATTGCATTCATTTTCAACTCATGTGCTTACAAAGACCATTCGTGTAAAATGTTGCTGACAATTAATCCTATAATATTAGATAAATAGATTGACAATTAAGTACTGGTCCGTTATTATAAGAGTCTGTCAATAATCCAGAAAGGCAAGTCTTATATGTTGCATATATGGATTATATCTAGCTCCGAGGTGAATATAGCACCCATACACATGAAGGTTTATATCGATGAAATTTTACATCAACGGGTAGAGAGAAAATTATGTATGACTGGCAGGGAGATTAATTAACGATCGCTTATACAGTATAGAGAAAAGGGAAAGAGAAAAAAGAGTGCTCCTTGATGCTGCCATTGATTAGCAATTCAAACTAGGAGGATGAAAGGGGTGTTGTGCCCTGTAACGTAACGACTTGTGCTTTCAAAAATAGGACGCATGATACGCTTGGGAAGGATTTTAATTCCCTGAACGAAGCGAGATGCTTCACTTTACATAAATAGCTGGCCGATTTCTATACAATATTTTGCCCGAAATAAATTCGGCATGAATTTTCCATCAAATCCTTTTATCTTGAAATCAAAGCTGGTGGAAGGGAGAGGAAAAATTGTAAACATGACCCATGTGTTTGTTTACCGCTGCTTAAAGGCAAAAATGGTATTTATCATGGATATGGACCAACCTACTACGTATACATAACAATTGCATATACACATTTTGACATATAAATATATGGTTATGCTAAGCAAGCATGAGCATCATTCAGATAATAAAGCTGAACCAGTAATGGGTTCATGAACAGCTGGAAGTGGTCAAGTTTTTGGTACTGAATGAATAGTTTTATATCCTGTATTGCTGGAATAGCATGAATATAATGTCAGTAATACAGTGTAGCATTAAAATAACAAAATGGTATTATTCTAAGATGTTATCTCCTCCTGAGGCAAATGTTCGAGTTGAAATTAAAGTAACACTCCGAAATTGTTTCCCTTTATTTTGAAGCTGTGAATGTCCCTTGCGACGTTGAGTTACTTAACTTCCCTTTGAAGAGTCCTCAAAAAAAAGTTTGCGTCATTCTTTGCTCTGCCACAATTTATTGTAGAAATATAGAGGGGCCTGAACACGCTTACAGGTCTTGTACTTCAATATATAGTGGTATATAAAGATCATAAGTTCATTGTAAAATCGAAGTCAAGACCTACACATATACAGGGTAACATAGGAAAGGAAAATGGATTGGCGAAATTGGATAAAAGCTTGACCGTTATGTCAACACAGAATATAGGAAACATTATAGCATTAAACGTGGAGCAGTTCTAAAGATAAAGATGTAGAAAATAATAATAATTTCTTAATGTTCGTAAATGTATTCAATATTGAGCACACTTGTCTTGCTTTATATGGCAGCTACATCGAACTAATCGATTGACAAATTAATTAGTTAATTTGCAGTAAAGAGATGTGAAAGTTGATTAATTGACTCTTTTGGTTTTTTAATGTATACTGTCCTCAAACTATATATTCCATCCTATATTCCAATTTTTATTTACTCTTTTTAAAGCTGAGCTTCGAAAAAGATGCAGAAAAATTCCATTTCAAATAGATGCCACTTCGTTTAATAGGAAAAAACATTACTTTGATACGGTTGACATTAGGAGAGGGAATAAATGATTTTAAAAAGCTCATGCAATTAGTAGTAAGTAGGAAGGATTACAAAATCGTTATTTTCCTAGCTGTCAGATGACTTTTGCATTATCCATAAAGTAAGATAATAACTTTTGATAAGTATGATGCATTAATTAGCATGTTTGTTAATATCGACTATTAAAGTATACCAATAATGTTCTTTTGGAAACTGGAACCGTCATGCGAGTTGTGCAATATAAGCAGAAAAGTTTTTTAATATACAGTGCGAGTCAGAAATGTGGTTTGTGCCTGTATTGCCGTAAATGAAGCTTGGAGGAATGCAAACAAACACTACACGTATTCAGACAGTTAGGGGCCATAAGACGATGTGCCTATTGTGACCTTGGAACATTCTGTCAAAGTCATTGGAATGCTAACTTTTCTGTTAGAGACGCTATGGGGCCGGTGTCAATTGCAGAAATGATAAGTGCCCTTTTGTGAACGCAATGCAGCAAACAGAGTGAAATTCGGACAATAAATGCAACAGTTATTAGGAACAACGTTGATGTTGTGTGGCCAATGGCAAAAGCTTCGAATAACCTTGACAGGATGTGTCAAGGTCACCAATGGGCACATCGTCATATGGCCCCTGACTGTCTGAATACGTGTCGTGTTTGTTTGCATTCCTCCAAGCTTCATTTACTGCAATACAGGCACGAACCACATTTCTGACTCACCCTGTATACAACAGGATGTTTGTCCCAAAAATTGAAAGTGTTACATATTATGTTACAATGTAATGTAATTTATACTAGCACTACAAACATGAAATATATTTTATATGAGCACTTTCAATATTGGTCAAACCGCTTGCAATCAATATCCAATGTCCAAAATGAACATGTCTGAACTATACGTATAGTTTTACCACTTGTAACTGAGTATAAGCAATGTATAATGTTGAATTTTTACATTGGTTAGACATGTTTCATAAATGGAATGTCCAAAAACTCTCCATTCGATCATGTGAGCTGAGTGCTGCAAAGCCCCAGAAAAAGATAAATTGAAATACTAATATATATGACTGATACACTTTTTCCTTCCTATTCAGTATGTTTGTTGCTCCATTTATATGTGCTTATAGTATGTCAAAACATAATTTATCTATATGATGTCATGGATAAAGTGAGATGAAGCCAAATCTTCACTGACTGCCAAATACCTTTGCAATTGTGTTTATGCTCACATTTTATATTTTGCTGTAGGTACATTAGCCAAACTAAATAATTGACACCATCATTCGTGGCCTGGAGCATATTTATATGACTTCAGATTCTTGAATATTTTATTTGCTTGCAAGGGTGACAACCAGAGTTAATGCTACCATGCAGTTTCAAATCCATAAGTAGATGTAATTTTATTAAAACAAAATGGTGATTCCTAATCTATTGCTGCCCATCTGGACTAGAATAAACATTATCCATATCGATTTTCAGTACAGGTCTGCGTGTTCAATGACCTCAGGTGTATGTTCATGAGGGTGTCAAGCGTTTAGCTTGTCCATAACCATAAATAACTCGATTATTGTCATAGCGAAATGGGGCGATTTTTAAAAGACATTCTGCGAAGCATTTCATGCACCAAGTTTGTTTTCTTAGTGCTATATTATTGCAATGAAATGTTTTGTATTGAATTTTTTAAAATATACATACCTTTGTAAGAAGGAACTTATCCATTAGTCAAGAACCAGTAAACTTTAATCCAACTATTGCATGCATATTCATTCTCTTGTAAAAAAATTTAAACCATCTTTTAAAAGGCTGAGTAACTACTCAGTCGCTGCAATGACTGAACTAGGAAACCATGGTGATAGTTGTCTGGGATTGTTGGTTTTTGGTTGTGCCATCTATGTATAGAGGCCATTTCCATGAACAGACTTTAGGAATGTGATGTAACCATTAGCAACAGCAGTTGTGATGTCACACAATGTCCAGCATGCAAGCAAGGAGATGCAAGATTGGGTGGGGTGCAAGCTGGACATTGTGTGACGTCACAACTACTGTTGCTAATGGTTACATCACATTCCTATAGGAAAGTCTGTTCATAGAAATGGCCTCAATGATTTGGCAAACTGAATATTTGGTAGGTAACCGATTTTGGAAACTTTGGCCAAAAAATAGCAGACATGTAAAAAATCCGGTTAATAATTAATTATACATTATTAGTAAAATGCAGATTGATACGTAACAGCAAAGGTAAACCAATTAGATAAGCGGAACAGAATAACGAATAACACGGCTGAGGAGGACCTTACAATACTGAAAGAACAGATAGATCACTTTTTGTATACGCCATACTTGAACGAGCTAGTATAGTTTTTGAACGTGCATCGACTGCTCTGAATGTAACTTTGGTATATTTCATAGGATATCACACTTGAAATCCCATCCAGTTGGTCTGAGGCCAAATCCTGAGCATGTCTATGGATTCTCTTTCGCTCGTGTGCCCTTCCCCCTTTCTTTCATCATTTGGGGAAAACTGAAAGTCTGGGTTTGAAGGCTTGCGAATGGAGCTTTTGAGTGTGGTCTTGCATAGGAAGATGGTTGGATGAATGAGGATCTCACGTCCTTCTCGTCCATCTCCTTTGTGTTATAGTATCCCTATGTTACTATCCTCGCACTTCCGTTTGCAACCCCGTTCAATATAGACATCAACCCCCCCCTCCTGCATCCAATCTCGCACTTGCACACCCTACGATAGAAACCTAACTGATTATGATCGATAATAATGGTTCGGAAGAGCCTTAGGGTGCTAACCCATGGTAGATTTGGACAGGGGAACGACGAGTGGTTCCGGCAGTCGCCAATATCTGCTCAAATCCTTTTGATCTGTTATCCACTGGCATTTGATGGTTATGAAAACACTAGTGTTGTTCCCTCTTTGCCAAAATCCATTTCGGAAAGGCAACTAATTCTGTAAAGTGTCTTACGAGATAACAAATGTTTGCATAAGGATACTAACTATATAAAAGATGCATATAAAATTATACAATACATTGAAAATGACTTGTTGAAATAAACATGAATAATACAGTAGAACCTGTCTAAACTAATAACCTTGGGACCGGATGTTTGTATTAGTTTAGAGATGATATTAGTTTACAGGGTATTTGTTTAGGGAGGTTCTACTATACTGCTATATTAATCTGTTGAATTAAATATACGAAAAACCATACATAACAGGTGTTTTTCGATGAGCAAGTTGCAACAGTTGTGATATACCTAGGTTGACATTAGGCTATGTAGCAGCAAGGTAGCAGTATAGATAGACATGGGGAGGAGATTGATGATGAAAATGAGGTTGAATGCCAGGGAATCTTTTATGGGTTGTCCCAAAGAGGCAGCTCGTTGTTGAGAAAGCACGCGAAGAGAAGTGCTTACCATTAGAGTCAATATGAGCGAGCAGCTAGAATCTCATAGCATGAAAGGTACACTATAAACCTGTGTTGGGCCTGAAACTGTACCAAGGGCGCTGGGGATCGGTGAACCCAATCAAACGAATGTCAGGTCGAGTTGCCTCCATGTTTATTACTGACATTAAAGAGCCTTTTGCTTCTCGCACCGTTTCTGATATATATCCTAAATGGCAATCTTTGCCAGGATTTATACCGAAACATGAATGGAGATGTGCTCTATATATATATATATATCGATGGACTCGGGCTTCTGAACCGAAATGTGATGCTGTTATATCGTTCTTGAGTCACATGCACCACGCATGATCGCAATATTCCATACGCTTTTATCGATCATGGTTGTCTGTTATTTGCATATTGCTATAAATTTTAACAGCAGATAGATAGATAGATATATATATTTTTGGAAGTAGAAGAAAAAACATATATCATCGGAAAAAGGACATTTGCAAGGAAATGGAAGTACGTATAGCAGTACTCTTTGGAATATTAAACTTTTTTATGCAGTCGGATAGATTTTTAAGTTTAAAGCTCATATTAATATGATTTTGCTTACTTTAAGACACTTTATCTTATGACATATCTATGTTACAGTGAGTTCAGCTAAGTCAGTGAGTTTAGCTAATTTCGGCTTATAAACTCGATTTCTCCGATAACTAACGGTTTAATCGAAAACTTAACGTCAACCAAAATTGTTCCGGACGTCGAAATACATCTTCCGACATACTTTCCGGTATTCTCGGAAACTTTTCGTAACCGGTATTGGCGTAACTCGCGTGATGACATACACGTGCGATTACCAAGCGGAAACTAATTTTCCGGGAATACCGGAAAGTATGTCGGGAGATGTATTTCGACGTCCGGAACAATTTTGGTTGACGGTAAGGTTTCGATTAAACCGTTAGTTATCGGAGAAATCGAGTTTATAAGCCCAAATTAGCTAAACTCGCTGGAACATCTGTAGTTATGTACATTGATAGTGTATGGGGATCTCAAAAAATAAAAGTAGGAAGGAAATTTAAAGAATATGCATATATTTAGAGGGTTTATATTATTGAAGTGCGTGTACAATGTATGGATAATGTAATGAAGTTACTTTAAAAAGTTGCAAATATGAGAAGCGGTTATTAGTGTTTGAGGACTTGCATCAAATGACCACGCGTGATTAGCCGTTATTTACACAGTGTTTGCACACAGTAGTGCAATTTGTTGACGTGAGCATGTGTACACAAACATATGCATTCGCGGTATGTACAGCTAAAACAAACATGTTCGCTAGACAAGTAGCAATAAACGTGATGAATAGATTATTGATACGTTTGTAATCGGCGTTTTAATTCATTCCCCAACAAAAATGTTACGCCACTGGGACGCAAAATGAAACTGTTTTATACACTAATGCATATCTATGAAGGTGTTAATATTATTGTCATTATTGTCTTCTTATTATAATATTTCTTGGGGGATTCTAGTTTGCGCAAACATTTGTCAAAAATTGTTAAAAGCAGGGGAGTTACTAGTATTCTAAAAAAAATCCAACAGATTAGTGAGAAACAGAAATATTTCAATTTCATTTTAATTTAAATAACTCGTACAGAACTTTTTAATTATTTATTGAAAGAATGCACTAATTAAACATACTAATTTATTAGGGCCAAATTAGTGAAAAGTTGGATTGTACTGAGAAATATCAGCAAACTGCAAATGAAATGTAATTAATTATCAGCATGGTTTCCATTATGCAAGTACCAAAAATAATGCTAACATTTGAGCCGTGAATAAAGTTTTAAAATTGATCGCAATTGCAAATGCTGCTAAATTCGAACAGCTTCAGTCTTAAATATGCAATTCTCATTTCTGCTTTGGATGTAATTTAAAATGACCGAAATTTCATTTTTTTACTAAGTTTATATACGTTCGTCGTGAATGGTGTTTGTCCGTTTGTTTGCAACGTTCAGTTCATTGTTGCTTAACTTATGCACATCCTAGAGAACTGAAATTTGGTATACAGATCAGTCTGGCGGTAGTTTTTCATCTATGGAAAGTGTTGTCGTAGGTTTCGACTTAGAATCGTGAATATTTTACTCGCAAAAACCGAAGCGAGGGTTGCTTCATGGGTTGTTTTCACTGCACAGCCCATACGAAATTCTACTGATGTAGTGGCACTGATGGCGCTTGTGGCAACCGGCTTTCAGAGTTCCAATTCATAATTGACGCTCAAGTCCACCTCCTTGCTCATGTCGATTTATAAATAAACTTAGTATCCAAAAAACTTAGTTTCTTTCACGACTTGTTTGAACTTAAAAACTTTTTTATGCATACATTTGAATTGAATGCATACCAAATATCATAACTAGTGTGTAGGTTAAAAATTCACTGATGCGCAATGCCCTTTCATGAAGTATGATGCATTTGTGTATGTCTTTTATAAAAAAGAAAATAATCCATAAATTTAATTCCGTAAAACGTTTTTTACGTATATTGCATTTAGGGAAATTTTACGTTTGTTGGAAATAGTCCAGTAACTTCTCTCGCATGACATAATATTGTTTGTGTGTTTGTTTGCCACACGTCCGCTCCGTTTCATATTGTGAATAGGCTGTCTGTCGTTGCTTTCATTTGCAACATGTATAGTTATTTGCGTAGGAGATTCCCATCAGCCAATTGGTGTACCAGGTGAATGTACATGGAATGAATGGCTGCAACACGCATTTAACTTCAAAACCCGATTGCAGAAAGCTATCGTGCCATTTACGTGAGCCACTAATCCAATTTAATGTTTGTCCGAGTTTCACTGGGAATACATTTCACCAAAGCAAGACCAAGTGTGTGACCATTCCAAGGCTATAACTGGCAACATTTCGTGGTTGTCTTTGCTCAGTGGTCGACTAATGTGCAATGGCTTGGAGAGCGAGATTAAGGCAACATTTTACACTGTGATGCAAAGTGAGACAACTTGGGCCTTTGGTCCTCTCAGTTGCAATGAAGATGATACAACTTAATTTAAATTAAGTGTGCGGCAGAAAGAACTCCCTGGTTTTGCGAAGGTAATAAAACAAAACCAAACAAGATACAAGCGAAATGTTTTTTGCACTGAATAGCTTACAAAATGCAGTTTTTAATCAACGTGGTTTACAAATTCTAGGGCTGGAGTGGTGGTGTCCTATTTCGATACACTGAATGCACCTCTTTCGGTAGTTTTCCATAGAGCTCCATCTTGTAAGAGAATTGTGAAGCATTTGATGTTGGTATACATTTGGAAAATGGATGCTGTTGGGTTTGTTGTATTTTTAGAGGAAAGTGCGATAAAGCTTGATAAATATCCAACAATGCAGGCTGAAATGTTTCCACCAAAAGTGTGTTGCTGGCGATTGTGAAAATCCTCCTCCATTAGATACTTTGAAGATGCTGTGGAAACGGCAACTGCAACACAGCTGTGGTTTTGTAGATCCGTACATACAGGCCATTGAGGAAACGTGCATACTCCTATAATTTTGCTGCACAATTTGTTCTCACTTCAAATACCTACTATGTTTCACTCCGAAAAGTGGAAAATCCCATATGCCAGACTAAATTATGCGAGATGCTGTTTTATCTTCTGGTGGAAAATCCGAATTGAATTTCATGGTTCAGAAATCAAAATCTCTGCATATACGAGGGCTGTCCAAAAAGTATCCGACTTTATTTTTATTCTCAGTTCGCAATTACATTTTAATCATGAAACTTGGCAGGGCGTTAGAAGGGACATTCAGGAGTATGTGTGTTTTTTTACGACCTTGCAACACGT
>JAQFZQ010001115.1:0-22199 GCA_034696005.1 Glomeris marginata
AGTAAAACAAAGCGTTTACAACAATTTCTAGCTTTCCTCTAATTATTTCGAACCAAAAGTCTAATTTCCCTGGCCTATATATATTTACCTGCACTTCATAAAAACACTCATTTCAATCAACAGTGTAGTTATATTTGGAGGCTATTTACAGTGTATTTAATTTTCATTGGTTGCATTTACTGCATAATTATGTTATGAAGATGGGACAGGGACTTGTCCTTTACAAATGCGCACATATGCAGTTAAAAATACACAGTGACTGGGTGAACGAACCCACACTTCCTTTCCTTCCCAAACCTTCCTTCCATCTTTCCAACTCTTTTCAAAGTGGACCGACATTTTATAAAAGTTTTTCACGTGCCAGCCAAGGTATATAATACTACACACTAATTTCGCAGCGCCCTACTGGTGGTGAAACCTCGCAACTAAAGTACAATTCTTAATATTGCAAAATAATACACTTAATATTTTATTTTAAAAATAAAACAAATATTGATCTACATTTCCAATTTGAATTTTATTTTAGACTAACAAGCAAATCTTCTGATTTAATTTAATATTTATTAAAATTCTCAATACTACTTATTAGAAAATTGAATTAGCTAAACAAATAAAAATAACTTTATTAAATTCAATATACACGCTAACATGAAATACTAGTCTATAAATATTACATATAAAAAGTTTCCACGTTTTGAAATTGCTGCGCTGTCAGAAACCACAATTTCACTTGAATATTAACAGTAGCACTTGTGAAGTAATTTAAAACATAGTAATTTTATAATAATTGGGAGACAGGTAAATCAAATTGAAACACATGCTGTGTGACAAATGACACTTGTTACGCTTCAAAAAGCCGAGAAATTAATTATTGTTATTATAATATGAGCCGGTTTATTTAGTCTGATCTCATTTTCAATTCTCAAAAACCGAAAGCTTGGCACGAAAAAGTCTAACTTTCAGTCTACATATATACCTATAGTTTACATGTGTAACCTGTCACAACGATTTATTCCATGTTTCATGACAATCGTGCACGATTATGCATTTTTTATTGGGATTGTATTTCAGCCATTGCCAGCTTTAAGCATCAGCGATATTATTAATAATGCTTGTGTAATTTCTATGCAATTACCTTAACCTTATTCACAGCACGCCTTTCAACATCTGACACACCCACAACTTGGTTATTCAACGTTATCCCTCAAACGTATTATACCACAACACGCATCCTCCTGCAGTTTCCCAAACGTTTCTCATTTATCACACCAGGTGGCGCGCCGAAAGCGCTGCGGATTAGCGACCTTAATCAACAGTGTTTTCATCGCACCATCTAATATTTGAATCCAGAAGAATTTATTGTTATTATTGCGAAACAGAACCCCAAAAGTTGTATTTTGCAAAATTTTGCAACATTTTCAAACTTTAGTTTGTTTATTTTTAGGATTTTCAAATTAAATTACTATACTTATTAAAATTATCAGACGTTGAATAAAATATTAACAATGTTAAAACTCTCCTTTAAACGTTCATAAACTTCAGATTGCTAAATTGTAATAAAATGCCAGGACTTTTCCAGGATGTTCATGACCAATTTATACAAAATTAAATGAATATTATAATTTTATAATTTAGTTCAGATGCTTGACAAAATATTCCTGTGAACAAATTGAGTAAACTTTGAAATATTACAAAAATAAGGAAAGCATTCATGAGTAATTTCTCAATTTCAGATGTGAACTTTCAAAATCGCAAATGTGTATATAGATTACTTCATTTATCTTTTGCAGGTTTCAAATTGTCAGGTGAATAGCAATTCGAGAAAAATTATTCCATCCACAAATATACATCATAAAACAATTGAAACAAGTGGGTTGAGAGTGAGATATTTTCACACGAGATATAAAAAGGCACTTGCAAATTTTATCAGTTTCCTGGTTAGAAAATGCCCATAATTTCCTGGAAAGAAATATTACAATTTCAAGCGATTACCCAGTGTGTCATAAATAAACGTCAACGGTCCAACCTACACAAAACTTTTAAATGTCACTTATATGTAGCAAACAAATAAAAAAAAGCAGCAGACGTCATTATTATTGTAAAAGTTATATGTAGGTATATAACATTTGACATTGCACAAACATTCGTGCAAACAAGTGCTTATCTATATTCTTTGCAAAAAAATAAACAAATTTTAACAATGAAAAAATAATAAACTGACCCGTTTTTGTAATATATTGAACCACAAACCGCCCCTTATTACCTTTGTGTCAACTTGATAAAAACTTTGTAACATTTGTAATCCCAAAAGTTATGTATGCCAAGAAAAGGGGGAAAACATCAGTTTATTGCACGTAAATCAGTAAAGTAGTCAAACTCAGCATTTTCTGACAACTTTAGTTGGCAAAATACTACATTTCTGTTTTTCTTTTAGCGCACAGAATATTACTCAGGGTTCTACTCACAACCGGTAGGGGCGCTGCATGCCCCGATATCTGCCATATAAATGAATATAAAGGGACTATACTTGTAAATATATTTTCTGAAGTTAAAAATCACATTGCGGTCATGAGAGTATGGCTGCAATAAACCCCTATAGCTCAGCAGCGCCCTCCTGGTGGTCAGTTGCGCAACTAACACATTACATTCGTACAAATGAAACCCACATAAAAATAGTTAATTCATTTTAAAATTAAATTCACAGCTTTTCCTTACATTTTTAATATAAAATAAATCAATGTATACTGTGTTGATGAACCTCGACAGAGGGCGCTCTCAAACCTATTCCAGTGCATTATAATGTAGAATTTATGGGCATTAGAAAAACATGGAATTTAAAATATTCAGCAACTTTTACACTACTACTTTACTTTTCAACTACTGTAGTTCATGATTCATATTCTCATTTGCATGTTGGCTTAATGCCATCTACATAAGTATGTGAACATTTCCCACAAACTTCTTGAGACATTTCTGAAATGAAAACTGAAAGCCATACTAGAATTTAAAAAAAAGATACATATTGTTATCAATAGTAAGTTTTTATTTACGAAGCTCTTATCGCTGAATTTTTCAATGTTTAAATTACTGCCACGCAAATAAAAAATTATTAACATGCGTGTAACTTAATACATTATATTTATCACGTTGTGTATGACGTCACCCATGCAAACTTGAGTGCAACAATTAAGAAATAAAATTAACAACACAGAAATACCCTAGTTTAATAGGTTTAATATTGTAATGATTCATGAAAATCCATTCCCTGAATTTCCCAACTCTCATGTGAAATTATCCTGCACAAATTCAGATTTTGGAGATAAGATAGCAAATGTGACACTCCCAGCTGTTTTATTTCAGGAGTAACAGCATCACACTATGTACTTCGTAAATTATATATATCATTTTTGTTTTTTCAAATTTGAATCCAATACACATAAATTTCATTAGTGAAAGTACAGATTTTCACATTTTCATCAGAACTGCAATTTAAAAATCTGTCATGAATGGAAATTTTAATGCACATTATAAATAAGTAAATTAGCATACGAATTTAAAGGAATTTATTAAATTATAAGTTATACGATTTTATTGACATCATAATCATAAATTGCATGTAACTTGTTCTTGAATTAACAATAATTTCAGAATAAATAAAAAAAATGGTGAAATTGCAAGATCAAATTCAGTAACTTTCATATTGATTGTTCATGACAACATTTATTGGAAAAGGAACAAATAATAACCACAATTATGAATGAAAGTATCACAAAAACCAGGTTTAAAATTGGTTATTTTATAAATTGACCATCATGTGGGTGGTTCCAGATGTTGAAAATTTTACAATCGGTTTTCATTTTTTTTTCCTCCTCCACCCGGCTTCCGAAATATGTAAAAATTATACATATAAACCGTCCGGTTACTAAAGCATCCTTTCATGCTGGTCGTTTCAGGTTTCGGGAAAAGTGACCCATCTCAACCCTACAAACCTGACAAGTCATTTTTCGACTGAGAAAATATGTCACATCCGCCCGCTTTTAGCGCACCAAATATTCACTTTCACCACTCGAAAACCTTCCAAAAACTGTAAAACCTATTAAATATTGTTACAGATCACCTATAAGAACATTAATGAACACACTAGCAGCTTGCTAGTCGTTTGTACACCCGATATTTGCGACGTAATCGCGGCGAATACCCTAAAAAGATTCTCGCGCAACATTCTTGCTAGCACCAGATTCCAACGCAATAACGTATCACGTGACTCGCAGGCGAAACGCGGCCGTGCAATAAAATATTGCGCGGAAATTGACACGATGCGAGAAAATTGCTATGGGCGAGAAAGTGAAACGGCCATGTTGAAATTTGGAAACGTTTCGAACGAGAATCGAGAATATGGAGGCGAGTGAAGAACGTTGCGATTACCTGGTGCAATGCTGTGAGGCCATCGACGTTAGCTTCGTTGATGTCGGCTCCCTTTTCCAGAAGTTTCTTCACCTCGATTTTGTCGCCGGCCGAACAAGCGGCCAGGAAGATACATCCTTGGCTGAACTTGATTTTGCGCGGTTTATCCTTCAGCGTGCAACACTCGCGATTTGTTTCAGATTCCTCCCATCGACGCAGTTGTTCGGCTCTTTTGAAAAGGGCACTGTTCGACCGAGTTTCCATCGTCTCCTCCATGTCCCTACATTGGCTTTTTGGCGTGCAATTTTCACTCCGTCCACTCCTCCGCGTAGCTCCGACTTGCCGCACTGTGGCGCCACCAACTACTTGCGCTTCGAAATATGCGAAAGCGAATGTGGCGACACCAATCGTCAAAACGAACGGTGGGAGGGGAAGATCCCATGGAAACAACCCCACCCGAGACCCCACCCCACCAATGCATTCCCTCATTCCAGGTTGAAGGCGATTGGTTTCACGTCATCGTTGACCCTGAAGCCACACCTCCCATGCTGAAATATATGCTCTTGATATTTTCAATGCGTTTTTAACTCTTTTTGCACATTTTTAATTTCTGCCGATTTCTGCTGTCCATTTCCTTTTCTCATTCAACTATTTACAATTTTACACAACCCACAATGCATATCATTAATTTACAACCCATACTTTTCAACTTAAAAAAAATAAAAATAAAAATGAATGGAGTGAATTAAATTAAATGACTCGTTTTAATTTTAAAATGAAATTGATTTTGATCTTAAAGGAATTTCATTTTGATGAAATTGATTTTCATAAAATTAAATTGATTTTCATTATAAAATCAAATTGATTGCAACAATTTTCCTAAGCTACGCGGCCCGCATTTTTATCATTGCTGTTCCATTTGTTGACCGACATCAAATCTGTTTTCGCCAAGATGCTCAGAATTGTGTTGCCATCCTTTCCTAAATTGGAACTACACTCTTTAAACCTCACGGAGTTACTTCGAATGACCTTGATTACCGACATCAAGGTCAAGTATGACGTCATTAACAGATGTCCCCAGCGAATGGACCAACTTTGTTCATAGGCATCATCCACCTGCAATTACCCGTTTCACAGCTATTTCCAATCAGGCGATACTTTTGGTTCGCGGTGTTTAGTCGGCTGTCCCATATAGTCAACCATTTACATGAACCGAACGTACACGTCCGTTAGACACGATTTATTCTTAATATTGTTTTCTCTATACAAAATGGATGTAAAATCGAGGATGATAAACAAATACATATTTACAATGTCGATTCCAAACCAGCGCTGACAAGGGCATCGTCGGAATGCAAACTGTTGCTGTGTCCGCTTTCCAAACTTGTCGAATCGCTGTCGTTGCTATGCGGACTGGAATAACTTGCTGCTTCTTGAAGCCTCATTAACATGTTCAACTGTTTAATAATGCCGTATATTATAAATTAATAAAAGCAGTATTTTTACCAACAAAAAGTTTGCTAAACGTACCAAAGGGTCTCCTTCCATTTCGTTCACAACTACCGAAGCGGTCTTATTTGGGACCATAGCCCCCGGTCCCGGGTGGCCCTCGTAACCAACATCCTCCGGTCTGAGTCGTAGCAAGGATGTCCAGTCCAGCGAAGTTTGCCCTACAGTTGCTGGCCACGGGTAGTTCTTTATAACCCATTCGCACGGATCATCCCAAGGAGCTCGTCTCCCGTACAACTGCATTTCAATATTTCATTCTCATCACGTTTGTAAATTAACTTATGCAAAATTATTATGAACTTCACGCACTTGAAGACCTTCGCGGACAGCTTCCAAAATGTAAGGCACCAGGGAATAATTCCACAGATCCGTGAACCACACTTGAGAACCCGCCAGGTCCAGCGGACAAGCGAGAAACAACCTGGGACCTGGAATTGAACATTTCATGTATTTAGTACACGACAGGGGAAAAAAGTTCTACCTTAATATACAGGGTGGGGCAAAATAATGGACGATTTTGAAATGGCTGTGAAAAACTATTAAATATTTCCCAAATTTATTGTCACCACATTAAAGTATATAAAAAAGCATTAAAGAAAATTAATTTTCCATAATTTAGTTTTTGAAAATTACATCTGAAAGATGTCATGGTATGACAATAAATGCAGAGATTGAAAAGAATTTCATGAATTATTTGATTTTTAACGCGCCGAGCAGCTTGCGCCACCCGCACATATTTTCCTACCAATTGTGACATCAGAAGAACTGTGTGCCTCGAGGAATTTATTCAAATGCTGCCATACTTTCGGTATCCAATCCATCACTCGTAGCAGTTCACAATTGCGTCCGGCGCATTGAACTTCGCATTCGATCAACTTGCGGCGCAAATACCGCCCTAGGAATCCCTTCACCGGTTCCATGTGATTGGCACATAGGACCCAGCTGGAAAACGTGAAAATGCATTGATTAACGTGTGAAACTTGTCTATCCTCACCTAACATTGCAACGGTTCAATACCGGAAATTATGATGCAACTGGAGATTTGTGGTTGAGCAAGTTGCTTGATTCATGGTTCCGATGATATACGGACTGTAAATAATATCAACATTATTATTCATAACGTCCACTGCTTGTTCTTATGCTGCATGAACTTACCATTTTTGATATTTGGCACTGAGAAATCCGTTGAACACTTCACCTAAGGAACCCACATGGTGCAGGTTATCGAGAATTATGACGCTGGGTAATTCCGATACGCTGCCGCAAAAAACGTTCCGTTAGAAAATTCACTTAACATACTGTATAATAGCACAACTTACTTTGTTTCGCACTGCTCTGCAACGTTAGCCAAGTACTGGCGCAACTCTTTAGCAGACTTGTGATCCACGTTGAACATTGCAACGGTTCCTGGAGTTGGGCTTTTACCAGACCTACGCACATCAAAAATAAATATTTTACTTATCTAACCCATCGATACGTTTCTCGTAAGAAAAGCCTAATGTCATACCTTACAACCAGGAAATCCGCTAGTTTATGGGCCAGGTAGGTTTTACCGGTGCCGCTCGGCCCGCAGAGGATGATCCGCCGATGCTCGGTCAGCAGCGAAATGTACCGTTGAATTATAGACTTTGGTATTAACGTATCAAAAGCCAATGCATCCACATTGCTAAGTCTGCCACCTGCAATTTATTTATTCTAAGATTAAAAAACACCGACTTAGGGCCTATTTCAGATTGCGTACAACATACCTTTCAGGGCAACCCTAATTTGTAGACCATCACCGACAAGGTAACCGTACGGTAGAAGTTCTGGCAGTTCACTTTCTACATAAGAAAGTTACCATACACTGTTAGGAATGCACTTGTAAGGATGTCAACTATACCATGAACTCCTTAGTTGTATTTTCTCAAACAACCTCGTCATGCCAAGAAGTTCATCGACAAGTTGACGCGTCAGTTTTTCAAGGAAAGAACTTACCACTAGTCATGGTAACCTCTCCCAACTGATAGCTGAAAACACTTTCAGCGTTAAGCCCCAAATTGGAGACAGGATCTACCCTAAGTACGTACTCCTGCAGGATAACATTGTTTTCTAAGTCCGTGATCACGACACGCACCGAAACCATGCACCTATTACTGACCTTGAATGTTCGTCGAATCATCCCATCCAAACTATCCCATTTCGTTCTTCCGGACACCAGCACAGACCCAACCATCGTTTCAGCAACAGTCTGACCCTGCCACATGAAACATTTTCCAAACATCATCATCATCCATTCACATTTAATCTAACAGGGTAAATACCACATTGACAATATAAAATTCCACGACTTTTCCAAGAAATTTAAAAATCTCAAGACAGTAGACACCCTGCCTAATCTATATTCCATCTCCTTTCCAAATTACCTCTTGAGGCACCGCGCCACATGTTGGATGATCTCCAGAAACCCCAAGAAAAACGGACACCGGAACAAGTTTACCGTCTTTGTCGGCACCGTTCTCCAAGCGTAAAGCGTCTAAAAACGCCAAAATAATTTCAGATAGGAGTGCAAACAGTATGAATTTGTAACGCACCTACAAATAAAAACTTTTAATACCGAAACTTGACTGCGCGGACATCTCAGAGTAACTGAGTCTTCGGTCGTTGGAGTCCGTTACGGCTAAGGAACTCTGCGAGGAGGTCAGCGACTTGGTGGACACGATGCGCTGCAACCGGTCGTTATCCTGCTTCAGATTTATCATTTCCGACTAGAAATAAAGAAATGCTATATAGTAATGTGCATCAAATTACTATCATTGCGAGCGCGGCAGGTGTGTGCTCTACCCTCATTTTAGTGACAGTATCCTTGAGGAACTCCAACTGGTGCGCGGATGAAAGCGCCTCTAGCCGTATGTCCGTCAGAACCATGTCTTTTTCTCGAAGTTGTTTTTCCAACTCTTGCACCACCTCTGGTGCCTCACCATCATCATTGTCTTTGCAGTAGATTCTGTTGGCAAAATTGAGATTGCGTGTTTCATGGGTTTGCGGTGCTCGTGCGGCGGCAAGGAGTGCAAAAAATACGCAAACTCACGCAGAAGATGACCGGGAACTTTTGATTCCAGCAACACCACCGTTCAATGGATGCGGTCCGTTGAGCAAAGGGGAATTTGGTGTGGAGGTGTCCGATTGAAATTGGCGAATGTCTTCCACGTCCGACACCGACCCGTGCTTGTTTCTTTTGCCCCGCGAAAACGCTTTGCTGAACGAGCTCCTTAACTGGAAATATATTATTATCACACATTTTTATTATTATACAATAAATATTTTTGCTTCAATTAATGGTGTCTGAATTAATGCATATAATGATATTTTACCCTTAGGCGAAAAAATTATAAATTGCAAAACAGCTATGCATGTTAATATTCTCCCTAATTTTCCCCAGTGTATAAAATGGTGACATAAAAACAACCAAGTCTAATTAGCAAATGGAAGGACGAAAAAATTAGTGGTGCGTGGCACGCGTTCTGCATACAAATGAATCAAAACTATTTATATTTTTGAAAGCAGGGTGGGTGGCTGCCATTATACACAACTAATAATAATCCCATGCATTAATTTCCCTTACTATAGTTTCAACAGCATTTCTTCATTTTCTGGAATTAAGTATATTCTAATTGATAAATATTTTCACCTGAAAATCTTAGCTTTTGACTATCGCTGTGCTTATTTTGTTGAAAAAATGCCAAAACTTCTCAAAACTTGACAACTTCTTTCATACAATATAATGCAAACGTTGAACGTCGAAAGATTTACACAAATCTCCTTCGTTTTCAAAAACGTTACATTTTACGCATTACGCAAAATTTCACTCCGCACCTACTACCAGACCAAAACTCAACTTAACCCATTTAAAACATGCAAAAACTACTAAACCTTAACATTTCCCACATCAAAACATACTAATTTAGCTAAACCTTTCTCCTAATTAAGTGCAAGGTTCTGTTTCGCAAACTGAACCGTATTTTTTATCGTTCAAAGAACCCGCAGGCTATAATAGGTAAATGCCAAAAATTTCTTTAAAAACTAATCTTGCCAGGAGAACTTAGTTTGTAATTACCCATCCTTTCTTCTTTTTCTTCTTGCCATTCAACATGTTCACGTCTGTGCTCTTCTGCGACGCAGCGCTGCAAGCGCTCGAAAGGCTGTTCACGCTCGAAACGCTGTCCGTTGACAGTTGCCGGCTCATCCTCCTTTCTTGGGCACCTGATACAACAAACCATTCGTTAGTTAAATCCCGGTATTCGAAACTCTTCCTAGGGTACTTTCGATTTTTGCAGCGGACGAGGTTTAGGATTCTCAGGTGGCGAGCGAGGCGCGTGTTAGTAGCGGGTTATGAAAAATCTCACCGGAGTCCCTACAATTGGCTAAGGTATGTCTTCGTATTAAGAATGGACTGTTGGGTGAGTTACTCTGGGACGTACTTTGATAGTTAGCCGTGGTCAGGCCGGCTTCGACACTCTGCTTTCGTAAGTCTTCGATGGTCGCTCGTAGATCGTTCAATTCGGAATCCTGGGAAAATTAAATAATTGAAGTTAATTTCAAGAGTAAAATAAGTAAACGTATAGGGGAATAACAAGTAAAATGTGGAATATACTAAACCTTGCGTTCGGCACTTGCTGTCAGCGATTGCAACCTGCTCGTCATGTTGGACAGACTCTGCTCGAATGCGGCAACAACATGAGCCTATATAAAACAACATTAAAACAAAATTAAATTGTTAGGTACAAACTACAGTTTGATATTCAAACACAATGCCCCATATATGTAGTCATATATTGTATTCAAACTTTGAAATAATAAAGTACAAAGTTTCCTTGCACTCAACATAAAATCAAAACTAAACAGAAATGTATCAATTTGAAGCATTAAAAGTGAATTGGAAGTACAATTTTGTAATCAGGTACCTTGAAAATCAACTTCTTTTGTTCCACTTTATTCACTGTTTTACCAACAGTTGGTTTTACTTAGTGTCAATTGGTTATTAGCAATTGGTACTATAGTACTATAGTATAGCAAATGATCCCTTCAAACAATGTCAAAAACGTTTTATCAATTTTCTTAAAAACTGTAATGCAAAATTAAATATGAAGGCCTTATAATATATCAGCGATTGTTTACGATGAAGACACTTAAAATTTTTGCATGGAACACCCAAGTGCAATTTAGGAAGTACATAGTTCCACATCATGGAGACAAGCAAGCAAGCAAACTGGGATAATGGGAAGAAGCGAAAGTTAAAAGAGTGCTCCCAGTGAAGATAAAAAGTGAGTGTTTAGTGTAATCTGGAGAGGAAATCTGTAGACATTGGTCACGTGGTCGGCCACGTGCCTCTCCTAAAATGCGATAAAAACCACATCTGGGAAGTTGTACAATCAACAGTCTTCTTTTAGTTTTACCAATCTGGAATATGTCACAGAAGAAATTAGAACAGTGACATTATTCCTTTCGTCTTTCCCTTCAAAATTGAGATTTGTTATTCAGTGGCGGCCATCTTGGTTTCCGCTCCATGTTTGCAATAATAATCCCACATTTCGCCTTGAGAATGTTAACTTATCGGCGACAACAATTTGCAACACAATAAATATTCAAAAATAATGTTCAATGACTTTAGGACATACATTCAGAGAACATAAAACTTTTGTTTTAGTGTCCCCTACCTCCCCTAAAAGTTTGTACAGAGAGATCGGAATCACCCTGTAGTATAAATAAACATGGCAAATCATTAATTTCCGCATCAGTAGATGAAAGTATTTACTTTGTTAATAGCTTTTATCATTTACGGTCTCCATTCCTCATTATTTGTATACAGATTGTATACCTGTGTACACAAAACATATCGTAATTTTAAGAGTAATTATGCTGATATTCTAAAGGAAGTTCATCCATATTGCGGAAATTGTGAACATGAATGGAAATACTATCTGTAATATCATGTGACACTATTTCTGCATGAATTAATTTTTTTCTGCACACATGTGCATAATTCCAAAGTGGCATACTAAATTCAATTTGCTGTTCGGATAATGGGGACTTGGGTATGGCTTCGTGTTAATTCGCACGTACTTGGAACACACAAGTAGTAGTACAAGTACAGCTGACGATGCAAAGAAGATCATTTCGAGGTTGTGTTGTAATGCTCTGATGCAAGCAACTTGGCATATAATAAGCCAGAAGGTCACGTGACTCGGTTTCGTCAAAGCAAAAACTTTAAATAAGCACACAAGTAAATTTCCAGTTCAAATACAAAACTGAAAATAGTTTAAACTCCTTGTTTTTTAATACTTATATTTTATAGTTTAAATTCCACTTACATTCCCCATATTTTACCTATTCTAATACACCTTGTTAATTTCCATAAAACATTTCCCATAAAACTTTGGTTGCAGCCAAGGTTGCAGTAACTCTGCAACTAAAAATCATAATTGCAAAAATTATATTATGATTATTAAAATCTGATTTAGGGGTACTTATAAAAGTTTGAATGCATGGACCTAAGAAAATATTGGCTTCTCTGCAGCAAATGTTTGTCAAAATTCGTTGCTGATGTTGATGTTTTGTTACATAAATCTCCAATTCCCCCATATATACCCTATTTCAATTGAAACTTATCCCATGTTTTCAAGGACATTCAAGTTGCCAATGTTTGGAATGATGCATCCCATTGTTGACAAAGTCCAGGCATATATCCAAGAGTTTTGCAATGCATGGAGTATTCTGTTGCATGGAATTACCATAATTTATGCAAATATTGAATGAACTTCAAGAAACAAACCGGCATTGGACATGATCGATGCCTCATTTTCCTAGTTGCAATTTCCCACCATGGTATGTCTCTGTGTGGCCGGAAGTGCACCCCAACCGGCTTTGAACCCACTTCCTTTTCCCTGCTTAAAATGCCCTTCTCTTCTTGTTGCTGGGGTCGGTTGTCACAACTGAGAGGTGTCGACCAGGCACAACACCTGTAGGTCAGGTTGCAGTGTGACTTGGCTAAACGGTTATTGGTACGAAAAAGTTGTCCCGATTGAGGAGGGGCGAGTTGTGACACCAGTTGTCCACGTTCCTCTCTTCTATCCCAAGAGGTGCCATTGCGCCCTAAGGTGGCACTGCGCCATTCTTGAGGAACCACGGGAACTGTCGTAAAGGTCAAGGCCGTCGGTGACCTCCACCACCAAGAACCACCAAGTTTCGATTTGGAACTAAAGTAGTTGGAATCCTGGTCGTTCCAATTACTTGTGTTCGAAGATCTGGGAACAGTGGAGTACATTTCGGCCAAAATCCTCATTGCCTTTAAACTGGTGTCATCTATACAACCAACCTTCCTTGCCGGCCACTTTTGAAACACTAAAGAATAGAAGAAGGAGCAGGAGGAGCAGGAGGAGAAGGAGAAAGAGAAGGGGAAACGGGAGGAGCTAGGGAACTTTAAGCACCACAGCTCCTCCCCCTAATCCCTCGCAGCCAATCGACACGTCCACTTTCAGATCTCCTTGAATTATTACCCGTTCAGCTCTTTTCGTTTCCGTGTTATTAATTAGAAAGATTGATAAGATAATACTGTTTGTTTTCTCATTCTTCCCCCAATTACAACTCTGGTTTTGTTACACAATTATCACAATCATTAAAAAAGCAAACAAACAAAATCTTCACACAAAGAAGTGACTTTTCATAGCTTTGAACAAAAGCTTTCAAGCAGGAATACACAACGAATTAATTACTTATATTACAACAGTAATTGTTCCAAATTTTCATTTATGTTAACATTATATTCCCATAATTGAAACAGCTAGCCTCTAACAACGATTCAAGTAACATTTTGCAAAGTGACATTCCTGCAGTTTTTGTATGATTTTCTATGTTCAGTTATTCTGTTTTTCACTTTGACTTAATTAACAGCCAAAAGGCAGTTGAATCGTTGTTCTACTTTCCATTAAAAATTGAGTGCATATAAGGAAAATTTGCTCAATGTGAACCCTTAATTCATATGAATGGGCTTTTTAATTTACCCCCAGACTAGATACTGAACTTAATTACATAATAGCCATTTTATTAATCCATATTTCCAGCAAACTCTGTCACTTCAATTTGAGAATTCCCAAACTATATATTACTGCAAACTTTCTAATGTTTCGATTCATTTACAAAAATGTTCAAATTGCAATTTGATAACGTTCATTCACCCTGACTTTTCAAGAACTGTCACTATTCCAAGCTTGCACTATGCATTATTATTTTAAAAATATCATGATGTGCAAACAATTTTAAAACTATTAATTTGGAGCTAATTTATAACTTGAATAGTCCCTGACATGTCTCCTCAATTTCCCTGACCCATTTCATCTTCATACATTTCCCATATCCGACATATACATATTTCGACAGAAATCCCCAACTTTTCCAAGTTTCCCAGAAAGAAATTCTGACATGAAACCCGTCAAAGAGATAATTCAGTCCCAGGAATGATTAGGTTTCATCAAGAGGTTTCACTTATTTTTACTGCATCATTTGATAGTTGTAAAGTCGTAAATAACCTGCTTAACTTAACCCAATCTGACTATTAACTTATAAAGTTTTTCCAAAGTCCAGCGTTCACACTACATATAGTTGTGATAAATCGGAACTTGTTTTCGATATGTCTTTTCACCCTTGACCTTTCAAAAAATGATTTATTATAAAATGATTTCAAATTTAAAGCGTTCGGAGTTAGTGTCCGAATAATGACCATAATAAAGTTTGGGTCTTAAATTCGCCATCAAAATAGGGTGAATAATCTGTAAAAACACAGTAGGCTACTATAAACAACCAATTGAGCCCAAAATTCCAAGTTTTTCCCATATTTCCAGACAATTTTTTCAAGATATTTCCTATGTAAAACTACTTCATTGGTATTATAAATTTGCATAAACGCATACTATTCGCTGTAGCTGTCTGTGCAAAACATTAGTTTTCCCACGAGTTCAACATAAAAATTACTATTTTTAAACTTTTGCACGTATCAATTCACTTTTGTTATTATACATAACTCTGAAAATTAAAAAATCTACTTGCATCATTTTTCTATTTGGATCTGATATGAAATACCCAGATGCGAGGTAAAAAATAGCTAAAATATGTCATCATGTCGTTGTTCATGCACAAAGTAGCAAGATTTAAAGAACAAAAAGTATAAAGAAAAGAAAGCATAATGTCCGATTCGACTTTGAAAAGTTTGTTACTTTTTGCCGACGAAAAGGTTGCAATTATGTAAGTGCCACTGCCCCCTGCAAGCAGTTAATTGCAAGCCATGCATAGACACAAAACTAGGGGTAACAACAATAACACAACAAGTTTTCAATGCATCCTCTCAACTTCTAAAACTTTGAACCAACTAATGTTTCTAAAGGGCGTGGCCAAGTGACTATTAAGCAAGAAACAAGAAAGGACTTTCACTTTGTGTGCTCAAGAAAAGCTTGCTACTATTGTCTCCTCTCCCTAAAAATCCTAAACCCTAACACAGAGAAACCCCTACATTAAAGTAATGGTCGATCTTGGTCAAGGCCGAACCACCAGAATGAGTCATCAACTTCAACTTTCTCCATGCATCAAGCACCAGAGTTTATTAAACTTTTCAAAAGGTAAATAAAAAAGATGAAAAATAACAGTTCAGGTTTATGCAATCGTTTTAAGATTAGTTAGAACATAATACTACTGCTTAGTAATGAAAGAAAATTAACAGGAAAAACAACAAAAATGTACTCAAAGACTATGAACTTGTTAAAATAATTAAGTTCACAAATGAATTTTTAAACTTTCTTAGGAATTCATAAAACATTTTCCAAACTTGATAAACAATGTAGGAATACATAGATTAAATGTTCTTCAATAGTTTTTGCAAAAGCAAAGGTCATAGTAATTATATCTCAGGATAAGTATGGTCACAATGCCCCTCCCCTTTTCCATATAAGTTGTTGTCCAGTGCCCTCAAAGTTGTGGGAGATCTAATTTAGTGGGAAATGCTGGCAATAGATGGCGCTAAACTCAACGAAGTGTCATTATTTTCAATGGCCGGGATAATAGCTATAACTTCAATATACCTAGTAAGAAATTCAATTTTATAATAAAGTTAGGGATAAGACAATGAAATGTCAGTATTTTGTCAGCGAAACTTTTGACGTTTTAGGGGTGGAGCTTAGCTGTGTTATTTCATAGAAAAAAAAAGTGAAGTGCTGACAACATACAAAGGATCAAGTTAGAAAAATCCTTCATGCGTGTACTTAAAAAAATGCATGTGTATGCTCTTCAAATTAGGGACAGTCTATCAAGTAACCAACAGCCAAAATACCAAAATGTTTTTCCGAACAGCTCTGATGAAAATCTGTCAACTTTGCCAAAGATGAAGAAAGAAAAAAATACAATATCCACCAATCACTTTGAAACAATAATATAATTTAGGTTACAGTCTAAAGTTTGTGACCATGAACACGGATATCTGTGTGGAACACAAAAAATGTACCAATCACTGTCATGTGTTGACCCCCGACCTCCATTTTTGACATTTTTTCCCTCCAAACGACTAAGACTCTATAATTGCGGTCAAATATACTGGCAAACGGCATTCCATGTCAGTCCGGAAATAAATTCGATGACAGACAAAAAATAATAAAATCACATTTCTTACTAAAAACTACTTCTGTATTAGAACATAACTAAAAACTCTTTCCGTACTTGGCGCACTTTTCAATCATGCCATTACGATATTTTAACAAGTTCTTAAACATTACCCATAGTATAATATAGTAATTACTCACATTTGTGGTGAGTTGAGTGGTAAGCGTGTGAACTTTCTCTTGAGCTTCCATCAGTTCTCGTCTCAACTTCCTCACTTCGTGATTATGCTTCTCTTCGGGCTAAAGCAAAGCAATATCGTCAATTATTACAAGGACTCCAAGTTTAAATAACGTGTTTAAAGCACAAGAAAATCACTAGAATATTTCAACCTACCGTTGAGTACAATGATGACGTCGTTGAAACCAATGACAGCGATGAGCCATGCACTGCGCGTAATACAAAGCAACGGATACGTTAATACACAGGATAACTATAACAGCAATTTCCTAATTATTGCAATTAATATTACTCATTGGTAACTTACACTCATCATCTTTGGCCATTTTAGACAGCAGTCCACCAACGTACGGGGAAACGGCACTGGAGGCCCTCGAAGATGCCGCGGCATGGGACGGCGAGGAAGACAACGTGAAAGCCAACCTTGGCGTGTTCTACGCAAATCGACAACAACAGCAAAGTGTTAACTTCCCCATTGGTTATGAAACACAATCCGATGTCAGAAATACAACGAACAAACCTGGGGACCCGGCGTTGGAGACGTGGGCTGACTGATGATTCGGTTGTGAGCCGAAGGTGACGTGTGCACCGAAGCCGACATGGGAGCGTTGAGGTACGCATCCAAGTCATCGGACCTCTGCAGCATCGAAGGGTAGAGTTTCTCCGACTTGGTTGACCTGATGCTACTGGATCTTGTCAGTCTTGGACTTGGACTAATCTCCCTATGGTGCATCATCAACCTCGCTTGGGTGAGACCGGCCGCAGCAGCGGCCGCCGCCCTCGCTTGATGGTGATGGTCGTGGTTACCGGAGGACATTGCCGACAGCGACTCCACGCTCTCTGCTTCCGCAAGGGTCCCTTGACGAGCTGCAGCGGCAGCAGCTGCCAAGGAGGTACTCGGTCTCAGCCACGAGTACGAAGGCGAGTACGGAGCCGGGGAGTTCTCGGAACCGTCGTGGGACCTGGTGGAGAGAGATAGCCTGGGGCTGCCGCAAGATGACCTGCCACCGTGCGGTGCGAATAGGTTGGAAGATGCCGAAGTCCTTCCGGAACAAGGGGAACTCGAGTTAGGGTGAGGCCGGTGCCTCCGTCCCAAGGAGCCGCGGCTGTACTCCGGGTCTCCTCCGGCCAATCCGTAAAGTTCTTGAACCGCAGCCTGGGTGCTGGACGACACCTTATTCTTTGGCTTTCGAGATCCGTTGCATTGAGAGGAGAGCGAAGGGGCAGGGGATGGTTCCGACCTGGTAGGTGGCCGCGAGATACCGGACACCTGCGCGAGCCGGAGGGCTTCTTCGACGAGATGGCTCTCGGAGAGTCTCTCGCTGGAACTTCGTTTGCTGGAACCGGTAAGCCTGGAACTAACGCTGCGACTACCACTGCTGCTACCATTTGAGGAAACACTACAAGTACTGGTTGGCCTCTTGGCACCCGCGGCGCAGTTGGCGATCGTCGGCGGACAAGCAGCGCCGCGGCTGCCCATCGCTGAAGGCGAATACTGACAGGAAGACTTCTTGTTGACCGCTTCTGAAACCGAACGACTTCCGGATTTAGAGCTTCCGTTCGCTCCTCCTGCTGGTGAGTCTGCCGCAGATGCGGGGAAGCCCTTGCGTTTCGACTTCGGAGAGAGTGCGATGCAGGAAGGCGATTTCTTATCACTACCAGACTTCCGAAGGATTCCTCCACTACTAGTCGACTGACTGGTATTACTGGTTCCTCCTCTCTTCCTTCCCGGTTCCAAATCGGATTTTCCACGGCGTAGGAGTTCGCTGCGTTCCTGTCCTTCCTTGTCACCGCCGCTTCTCTTCAAACCAGAACTGCCCGAAGACCTAAACCCCATCCCAAATGGCTTTATTGTAGTAACCAGTACTGTTACGTTTAGTTAGTACAGTAGGATAATGCATGTAAGTAAGTATATGGAAACGAAAAGAAACCTGAAAACACTGTTGTCGGTCTGCTGGGAGCTGTCAGTCTTTCGGACGTTTGTGGAAGATGAAGACGAAGATAAGCCCTTGCTACTGGAGGATCCCGAGGAAGCCTTTGGGGCATGATGGTGTCCGTGGTGACCTTCCGCAACAGTGGCCAACCTGCAAGCACGGTCGTTCGCGTTCAAGGTGGCAGCGCAGAGTCCTCCGAGCCGGTGTGATGAAGCCGAGAGGCATATGGGGCCACCACCGTCTTGGTGGATCCTCTTCAAGCTTCCGTAACCAATGTTGGCATTGTTAGCGTTGTTAGCCTGATCCGATCCTACGGATGAGCCTGTCAGGTTCTCGTCAGTGCTGATCTCCGCGATCGTATCGCTGATGCCGCTGCTCACCGAGCTGCTGTCGTCGAAGCTACGAGCGAAATGAAAGTAAAGTTTGTGAAATGCGAACAACAACCGCTAAACAAGACTGACGTGGGAAAATTTAATAAAGCCATATATAGATTTATCGATTTCTCTCTCACATCCTCTTTTTCTCTTTATTCAACAGATGCTAATGCACCTTCCCTCGTCGTTCACCCGTAATGCGAACGGTCAATATTTATTAAGCTGCTCCGAAGTTAGTAAGTAACTACACTCTTCGGTCATCCATCTTGGCAAATATTTATAAGTGTCACATTTAGGAACCACAATATGGAAAAACAGAACCAACAAAAACGAACAAACACAACAAAACCGAAACGATACGACATTTTTGATTGATTAGTCAACTTACCCAGCCCTGGACTGAGTGTGGTAAGCGTTCCTACTATAATAAGAAAGAGAAGAAAACCAAAGAAACGAGTATTTTTGTATTAAGTAATAAAGAAGAAAGCAGCAATATTAATCATATCAAAATCCTGAATCGTTCGCAAAATATTTCCAAACAGTTTTCTTATTGCATTATCAATTAAAAAAGTATACTGAAATGCAAGCTATACAAATTAAGATAATTTTGTAATATCGCCACTATAAGAACCAAATTTTCTTCAAAGTTTGGGAAAACCTTTGTGACAGACGTATATTTGTTTTCAATTAGGCAGTGGAATCCAATTATTTAATATTGATCAAACTGAAATTAAGCTTTGATATCCGGGTGTTTGTTCTTCCGAGCATGCGTTCAATAATAAAACGCGATTGAATGGTAAATATTCCACACAAAAAGCATAATCGACTTTCATGAAAAAGTTTGTTACTTAATTTATATTTTCTAAACTTGCAAAACTCTGCTAAACAAGGTTTGCTTAATTATATTGCACATTTGTTAAAATATTATTGAATTTCATACAATTTCTAATGTTTTTTTTTAACATTTTCAACAGTTATTGAAGAAAATGAGAAACTTTTTATCCTCTGGGGCCAAATCCCCATACTTTCACATTGCCAGATGTTAACAAACCAATCAATGACAAAAGATATATAAAATTTAGGTATGAAATATATAAAATCTTTAAACTTAGTGACATATATAATTACTTTGGAATCCCAAAAGATTTGTTCAAATGAAATGATATATATAATACCGAGTTGTTTATTATATGGGGGTTTCTTAGGTTTCTTATATATCGAGTATTATTTAACAGCGTTTATAGCAAATGGGAAAATGTAGATAACTACTTACAGAATGTAGAGTATTATACAAGGAAATTGTGTGCGTGATGTTGTGAGCTAAACTGTTAGTAAGAGTCTTGCAAGCACTGACTATATAGAACGGAAGATCTGTCGGTTGCCATGGCAAAAACATCCCAGACTGGGACACGATGGCGCCAGCCAATAACATGCTTCACCCCCCACACACCAATACTGTATCAAAATTGACCCCTTTCCTCCATCCCCATGCATTACAGAGCATGAATTAGTGATGGATTTCAGGTTCAATGTGACAAATGTGGCAACAACATTTTTCTTTTTCCCATGTTACAGCTCGTTTTACATTTTTTTTAATACCTTCTTCATTGTTTCAGAGGCCATTTTGCTATTTCCTTTATCCATCTATCACAAAGATACAATTAGCTATGGTGTTGTACTACGCAAATGTAGAAAATATTACCGAAACATTCAAGGGCCTTCACTTAATTAGATACACTACTGTCTTCGGTTTTTGAATTTTCAAAATTAAATTTTTCCTATTATGCAACAATTACAATTCTTAATTGCCATTTTTCAGGTTTTCCAGACCAGAGGCAATTCTGGGATGGATTCAGGAAATCACGTGTTGCAAATGCTTTGTTTAATTAAATGTATTTGTTCACTGATAGCGCCGTCATTAAAACTCGCATAAACCCAACATGAAAAATTTACAAAACTGATTATTTGCGCCCTGTCCAAACTTTTCCCATAAATCAGAAACTGTTACATGTTCATTTCCAGCCGCTTTCGGCATGAACTAATTAAAACTTGATGAATTATTCATATTTCCGCATAATATTTGCTCCGCGCCACAATGCAATTCGTGTAATCGATGCGGTTCTAACTACTGGGCCATTCGATTCCCAACTAAAATTCTCCATGAACCCCTCATTATAATGTTAAACCAGATTGGAAAAATCAATAACCCGGTGGTTTTTCATTCTTTCATATGCCACATTTTTCATTTGGAATTGAATTCGTGTCCCCAGAAGACCGAATGCCGCGCGCCGCAGCGGGTGGAAACCGCGATCGGCCAAGTGGAAACAACCCCTATTACTGCAAAATCTGAAAATACTCTGTGCATTATGCGTACACAACAAACGGGAAATGGAAATAAAAGTCACCGCGATAAAATTTATGTGAGAAATTGCGTTCTCGGAGTAGTACGCACAATAACATATAATATCGATTCAAGATGCTATTCAGTATGGAAATAGTAGATTCCTTTTGGCAACAACCGTTTGTAGTAGTTGCCTTTTACATAAAGTTCATAGTATACTCAATTTTAGAATGTTGACTCTAAGGGAAGCCGTGCTTTAAAATTAGCTGTATCGATCCCTAATTTTCCTTGGAACTTCACTTATGGGAAGTTAATTATAGTTGACAGTAAAGGAAATTAGTGATGCAGAATCCAAGTTGTTGACTATGCAGGGCATTTTAACACAATGGAAATATTAAACATATTGCAGGTTTAGTACCACTTGCAGGGGTTTACATGCCAGATGGCTGCGAAATCTTAGTGAATGCTACAATAAAGCGAACCAAAATTGTTGTAAATGGGAGTAGCTTACCTGTCATCATGCAGGTATCCTGAGGATTTCTGCATGCATTCCTTGACCGCGGCCAGGCCATCGCGAAGTCGACATTGCGAGTTGAGGCGGCGCGCGTAAAGAGAAGCTCCACCTTCGCTCAGGTAACCGCTGGCAATGTCATCCGCCATTCGTCCAGCGTTAAGACCGACAACACCGGTCAGCGAAGAAGGGCCTGTCCCGGAGACGACCGTGTGCCCGTGTCCCAGACCGATGCCTCCTCGGAGCACGTCGCCGTCCGACATGTAGCC
>JAQFZQ010001116.1:0-22185 GCA_034696005.1 Glomeris marginata
TGGTTGAGCTCGACAGCGCTCTTCACAGACCAATTATACAAGACAACCAATGGGAGGCTCATGAAATTGGTCAATTGCAGAGGATAACTCATATATTAATAACGCGCTCACAATTAATTAGTATGATGATATCTGCAAAATGGAGTTTTAAACTGAAAGATATAATTATAGAGCATTGACACACGTGAGTGTTGGGTTATTTCAGTCACGTGTTCAAACATGGCAGGTGCTTTAGGTCCCACGCCCTATTCCCAATTCCCATTTGTTCATTTTCCAACATCTAACACACGGTGCTGTACCACCACCACCTTGCACTTATTCCTCTCTCTCTTTCCCGGCCTCTGCAGCGCCCCCTATACCAGGGTTAAACGTTTTAATGCCGGTAATGGCCATTCCAGGCACGTGCCAAACAAACGATTTCAAAAGTCAAATACATCAAGACTGGAAAATACATATGGCTTCGTACAAAATGTAACCGACTCTTCCAAGTTACAAAATTACAGTGTGCGCATAAAATCTCACCACATAACGTGGTCCTAAACATAAAAATGGTTTGGTCCATCATATTTATTTATTAGTGCCTACTTTGATTCCACGTTTCTTTATTATAGTTAGTGATATTTCCAGGTTTTCACTATATAGAATTCATAAATGTATATTTACTTTTTTATATATTAATTTATTTATAAATGACCAGTGTAGAAATCTTTTCCAGTAATTTAATATCGAAGTAACATAGAAATAAAGTTTTGAATTCTGATTCGTTGTTTCAACCGCAAGTACTACATGGTACTATAATCAATAAATAGCAAATAAATAAATATTTAACCGAAAGGAGCTGAAACAAACGAAATGGGAGTGTATACTGAAGTTATAACTGTTTGAATGCGGCGACTCGAAAACGCGTTTGGACTGAAAACAAGTCACGTGACTGGCATGTTGTATGTACTATGTGTCCATGGGACGAATGGCTCCAACTTCACCAATACGAGACTATCATATTAAACAAGCAGCAAGACAGTCGAAAACCTGCTTTCACTTTGTCCTTGTTACCAATGAACAAATAACCAAATACACCCTTCAAAAACCACTGAAAATCTCTCCAAACATAAACAAATCTATATAACTTCATTTGTGACACACACCATTGCAATTGAATGGTACATTTGATGGTAACAATTGAAATAAGTAATTTCGCTATATGAAATTAATTGTTTTAAATGTGTACATGCACATACATTTTTTATAAACTACAAAGCATATGCATATTGGATTTTATCACCAATATGGCTATTAATTTTATTGTAGTAATGTTAAAGTTCCCATTTTTACTGAATAATTCACATTTCCGGTTTTATTGCGATTCTTCCCATGTTACTCGGTCAAATTTTCACGTTGCTGCACAGAATATCAAATATGTATATAGGTATACTATTTGTAATTTCCCAAATTCAATTTACATTTTGACGCCCTGTAATTATTATTTTTTAGCCAAGGGGAAAAGGAAACACGGTACCTACATATCGAAAAAATAGGATAACGGGCATATTTAGAACCCCCAATAATTAACGAGTACTGCAAATGCATGGTTCCATGATTGCATATTATGCTCATGGCAAATATACAAAAAAGATGGAAGACATTAAGTCGAAAAATTATTAATTAATTATTCATAATTGGAGGTAATTGCGATCCGGCAATCACAGGGTGGGTGTTGTGTGATCGATCGAGTTATGCAAATTATTCGCCGTTTAAAAGAGACAGCCAACTGAAGAGCATAAATAAGCAGGCTAATTTATTCGTTCAACATGTCTCTGTGGTGTTGTGATTGCACACATTGGAAAATCACAATAGTCACGCCACCCCTTTAGGTTTTAACCGTTTTAACCCCTTAGGCCCCCACAAAACCCCTTTCACTATATAGCCTATTCTCTATTCCCACAATCGTTCACACAACACCCACTACACATGCACCGATCCAGTAACAATCCAATTTGAATTGCCAAAACACAATACCGTTCAGTACACAACATGCAAATTAAAAACCTAAAGTTCTTTAAAACACCTGGTGTAATACACATAAAATAAAGTATCTTTTTCAACTTTATAGAATTACAAATATAAATGTTTCTGATACAACCTGGAAGAGGATAAAAACTGCTGAATCGTCTGAATTATCACACCGCCAAGGCAAGCCAAGGTAAACCGCCGCATCTTCAGAAACCGTATCGACCGGTCAACGTTTCCAATTCAACCCGCCAGAGGGCCACTAGCGACAAACATCTTCCAATCCCTCCCCTTCGTCTCTTCTTCCACCTCACGCAATTCCACCTCGTCCCACCCAACTCCATCCCCATCCTTACAAAGCCCCACGTCACCATTGGGCATCGCGCCCTTCTCTCCGCCTCCGAGAGGCGGAGTCGAGACGGCCACGCCGACTCGCAACTATCGCGACGCAACGAGCGTTCAGTCAGCGACTCGCGACCAGCGAGTGCGGGTCGCGGGTAAATCGCTCTGTGTCCTCATGACGTTGTTTCGGTACGGCAAACGTGCCACCATGAGTGCGTCGTGCGTCCGGCGACTGATCGCGCTTGTGGCCGTTGTTTCGACGGTGGCCGAGGCCATCATCAGGCTACCGGGAGCAGCAGCGTCCGTGTCCGAGTCGACGGCGAACCTCCGTGGAGACGCAAGATGCGAGGAGATCACCATCCCAATGTGCAGGGGCATCGGTTACAACCTGACCTTCATGCCCAACCAGTTCAACCACGAGTCTCAGGACGAAGCCGGCCTGGAAGTGCATCAGTTCTGGCCCCTGGTCGAAATCCAGTGCTCCTCCGACCTCAAACTTTTCCTGTGCAGCATGTACGCTCCGATCTGCATAGAGGATTACCACCAGAACCTACCCGCGTGTCGTTCGGTGTGCGAGAGGGCCAAAGCGGGTTGTTCACCACTTATGAGACAGTATGGTTTCGCCTGGCCTGAACGAATGAACTGCGACCGTTTGCCAACCTACGGGGACCCCAACCAACTGTGCATGGATTCGAAAAACGGGTCGGAGGTGTCGTCGCACACCAACAAGTACAAGGGAGCTGACAAGCAACAACCGACTCCGTCCACCTCTGCAGGAGGAACGAGTCGAAACGGTGGCGCCACCTACCGCAAGACACCATCCACCGGTGGCCGACACCCTAACAAGGACCGTCCAGGAGGTTCTGGAGGTGGTGGAGGAGTTGGCGGTTCGGGGAGTTCAGGAGGAGCTGGTGGAACGTCCAGGGACTTCCCAATCATGGTGGTGCCAGGAGGTGGAAAAGTAGACCACACTGAAATATTTCGTCCCACTGAACGTAGTCACAAGGGCCCTCACAAGGGGGCCACGGACCTCTGCCAATGCAATTGCTACTCTCCGTTGGTGTCCATCAACGAGTCCAGTGCTCTCTTCAACAAGGTGTCCACAGGTGGCGAAGCAAACTGCGCCATCGGGTGCCATGGCGCTTATTTCACTCCTGGTGAACGACACTTCGCTGCCGTCTTCATCGCCATCTGCTCAGTGCTCTGCTGCTTGTCCACCGCTGTCACGGTGGCCACTTTCCTCATAGACATGCCCCGGTTCAAGTACCCAGAACGGCCAATCGTCTTCCTGTCCGCCTGTTACATGATGGTGTCCGTGGGACATTTGGTTCCGGTAGTGCTGGGCAGGTCGGAAGTGGCCTGCGAGAGTTCCACCACGGTGTCCAGGTACTCTTCTTCGACCGGTGGTCCGGCCACGTGCACCGTGGTCTTCCTGCTGGTCTACTTCTTCGGCATGGCGAGCGCCATCTGGTGGGTGGTGCTTGCGTTCACGTGGTTCCTGGCAGCCGCTCTCAAGTGGGGCAACGAGGCCATCGCATCGTACTCGCAGTACTTCCACCTGGCAGCTTGGTTGGTTCCCTCGGTGAAGACCATCGCAGTGTTGGCAGTGGAATCGGTCGATGCAGATCCTCTTCTGGGCATCTGCACCGTGGGCAACCATGACCTCGAAGCCATGAGGGGCTTCGTCCTGGCCCCTCTGTTCGTCTACCTGCTGCTCGGGTCATCGTTCTTGCTGGCCGGTTTCGTGGCACTGTTCCGCATCAGAAACGTCATCAAGCAACAGGGAAGGGCCAGGACCGATAAACTGGAGAAACTGATGATCCGAATCGGTCTGTCATCTTTCGTCTACGCGGTGTCAGCAACGTTTGTGGTTGGATTCCTGTTCTACGAGCAGCACTGGAGGCCCTTATGGGAAAGGTCCCTCACGTGCCCTTGCCAAACACAAGCAAGCCCAATGTTCACGCTCTTCATGTTCAAGTACTTCATGGGACCCGGTGTGGGCATCACCTCCGGACTGTGGGTCCTCTCCGGTAAGACATTAGACTCTTGGAGACGGTTTAAGATAAGGCTCTGCGGAGGAACGTTACCTCCACGGGTCGGTGGTGGTGGTGGTGGTGCCAATGGTAACATCGAAGCGGTTACAACTCCGCAGTTGCCAATGCCACCACCTGCGTTGACTCTGCACCAAACTCCGCAAGGTAGACAACAGTCGTTCGGAGCAGGAACCCCTAGGTTGGACCCCATGGGTGGTTCCTTGATAGTTCCAGGTAGGACGGTCATCAAGCCGCTCAGTGTGAGCATAAGTCACATCTCTGCACCGGGTCTTCACAAGCAAGGACCGTTAAGTCATGTCTGATGAGGGCAACGAGCAATCGGCAAGTCATGCCTGGTGATTTCAGTTCGATGCAGGATGCATGCAGTCCATGGCCAAGAAACATTGGTACCACAACTTGAACGTTGGAGGATACGGGATAACAAGTCCTACAGCATTGACAACCTTGCCAACAAGCCAGGACTGGAAAAGGTGGGCGGTTTATAGAAGAATGTGGTCTTCCTCTTGTGCAGGTCGTTTGCTGCAGTTTGTCGCAATCATTGACAGATTTTTTTATGTTGTGTCCATGTGGGGACGTCGTGTGGATATGATTGGGCAAGTGTGTCTCAATGTTGGATTAAGTACGTATCTATATAGATCTGTAGGCTTAACTGTTTCCCATTTCCAGGATCATTGATTGATCAATGAGAGAGTTTCAGTTTCCTCTCGCTTCATGCACATGAAATTGCTATCGTTTCCATGTGTTGTCATTTACATTGTATAGGGTGTTTCATTACTTCATGCCATATAGCGTATATAAACATGGTCTGGTGCTCAATGGTTGTGGCCATATGCAGGGTTCCTAATAATAAAGTTGCATGTTTTTGTATTTATCTTAATGTCTTTTGGTTTATCCAGTTTGTCTCAAGAAAAGTGCTGTGTACGTATACCACGCCCTATATTTGGTTAACAAGTTGGCTAATTAGTTAGTTTCTCGGAAGAATGTCAGGCAACTCTTATCCTGAGACGAACCATAATTGATTTCAGCCTTGAGATTAAAATTAGTCTTTACATTCGCTCTCAGATACTTATTTATAACAATACTACTGTAAATCATAATACACAAATATTAATTAAACTCTACAAAACCATACATTAGCATAATATTGATGGTCCAAAAGATGCAAATTTTATTTTAAAAAATTTCAAAATAGTATATGCACTGTAAACAAAAATGAAATGCTGATTACATTCCATAGCTGTTGAGTACAATGTGGCCAAAATGTAATTTTGTTTTTACTTTGAAAGATCTCGGGACATTTATATTACTATCATTAGTGAAACACCCTGTATATTTATTGCAGTGTCAACAGCTGTTTGGTTTCGTTGCATTTTGTGAACAACTTTATACGGTAATTAAAAACCGCAAATTTTATAAATCATTTTAAGTTTTATGCGCGGTTTGGACATGACACACTCTTCAAAAAGACCCTTTAAAATGAGCTGTGAGTCGTTTATAGATAGGCTTTTTTTCGCGGAATTTACTTATATATACACACTTCCCCCTGTGCAAAAGGTCTCCTGTGAAACACGTTTCGTCTTCAAGGTTTATCGTTTCTTTTTCTTTTGGGTCCGAATGAATAATATTGGGGAAAAAAGTAGGGACAAGGAGACAAAAACCGGTCGGTCAATCATGAGATTCTGTTATCTGCATCTTCAAGAATTGACAACGTCTTCACATTCCCCAAAGCACATTTGAAGTTAGTGGGGGCCCAGGGAATGAAGGGAAAAAATGAGGAAAAAACAAACGAACGCCCCATAAAAATTTAACGAACCGAAAGATACAAAAACTACAACCGAAAACAATAAGTTTGTTATTTACAAGCTGCACACAACTGATAAAAGTGACGAACGGCCGCAAAATAATCGACAAACAAAACCGCAAATAGGCCTAACAACCTGTGCTGCAAAAAACATGTCTTCGATTTAAAAACTTGCCCAACGTGTGTTAATAAATAAATCAAACTGCTAATTCAATTGTAAATATTAGATGGCCCCCTCTGCAAAATAATAATTACCGAATAGCGTTGCGTGTCTTCCTTGAATTTCACTAAATAACGTGCACATACGTATAAACCTAGGCCTATTTATATTGATCCCATTCCAACATTCCTCTTTTCCCATATAAATACATGTTTAACAAAATGACCTTCAAACAAAGCATATTTCAATCCACCTCTAATTTGAAAATTGAGAAACAACTTAACTTGTGAATTCTTAGGCCGCCATTACACCAGTCAAGTTTGTTGCATGCTGACTGGTGTAATGGCGGCCTAAGAACGTGCAATGGAGCTGTGAATGAAATCAAATCTCACCTGCATGCTTATATTAGTTTAAAGTGGAATCTTGCAGTATGTTTTTTGAAATAATTTTGTGAATGCAAATGTGAAAAGTGGCACTCAAAGTCTAAAAGAAATCAATTCACAAATCTTTTGTTGAATTACGTTTGTCCTAGTTTTTGTCATTGTATACATTTACTCAAAACTACCATTTTTGAAATCCCTGATTGGTTGGTGTCTAAATTGTACAAACACTAACCACCCAGTGCTTTCAGTGCAATGAAGTTTTCGCAGAGTTTACTAAAGTTTAGTGCAGATAATAATAATAATGTGGTCTTTATAGTAAGGGTCTGTCATTATTTCTTTCCCAGCTCTTCCCCTCCACAACCTTATTATGGAAGTGTTGAAGTGGGGAATTTATTTTGGCCTCTGCAGCAAAAAGGATTAAAGTGGGGAATTTGAGGACTTAAACGGCACACAATAGTCTAAATATAAACCACTGAGTCTTGGCCCTAATCAGCCAGATAATTATCTTCTATTCCCGGAAATTCTGTAGTGCACACCAGGCCTCTACTAAATTGATAATACAATATTTACTCACATCCTCCAATATTTTATATAGGAAATTCTGCATGGGCGGAAATGAAATTGGCAGAAGAGAGAGAAATAAAAAGAGGGACAATTTAAAGCCCCATTTGGTAGGCTCAAATTGCCAACGGGGGAAAAGTTATCTCGTCAACTCAAAAAGTTATGAAAATGCTTTAATCCTATATGTTGACGTTTAATTAGGTTTCTGCAAGCCTCTCACAAGATGAATTTTACGCCCAGTCACGTGATCTTTCCCTCAAAAAAATATAATCCAACCTTCACCTGCACTTATTATATTTTTACCATTTTCCAAAAATAAATTTCCTTGGAAAACTTTAAAATCTATTTTGAAGAGGGGAAAAATAAGTTATAAAATCTTGTGTTTTATAGAGTAAATTATACAAACGGCATCTGTTTCTCATTTTCGATACCAGACGGCGCACAAAAAAACGCTGTTTGTTATAAACAGTCCCAATTATAAAAGATTAGTGAACTCTAAATACAGAGTGACAGTCCTAATTCAGCTATCACTTTATATGCATTATTCTGAACAGATGCGTGAATAAAATATGTATGAGCAAAAATGTTAATCCTGCATGACTAACCTTAAAATTAAGTCACATATTTGAGGAAATGCTTCAAACAACAGGCTCAAGCAGAAAGCATTTTGTTTAATGTTATTCACTCCACTATATACAGTACCGCCCACTGTGTAAAAACCATGTAAAATAAAACAATGCAGACCCGTTTTTATTGTTTATTATCTCGAAGATGAAATTTAACTCCGCGCTTCTGACACTAAAAAAGATACTGAATTTAAAATTTTAATTCCCAATGGGGAGAAACAAACAAAAACCTCCGCATTCTGCACTTTATGTAAAAACTAATATCAAATTGACTTAGTCCCTATACGTAATAAGAAATGACCACCTTATACGTCACTTTAATGTATTTCAAAATTACCTGTGTAGAGACTTTTGCACACCCCTGTATTTCAAATTTTGAATTCATACAGAAAATATTTTGGGAATGAATATTAAAAGAAACAAAAAATTCACTGAAGCCATTTTTATGGCCGTACATATACCTTGAAAATTCATTTTCCGCGGACATAAATAAAACAAAATGGCGGCAGGTTGAGGGGGGTATGAAAGAGAAAACAATAAAAGGAGATCGCTATAACGTCTCGTCACTCAGAGTTAATTAGCAGCAGGCCACTAATGAATCATACGTCATTATTATTGTTATCGCAATCTGCTAAACCTGTTGTTTGGCGAATTAGCGCAGCGCTACCTGGCGGTCATGTTAGCTCAATAACAATAAATAACTCCTCTCTTCCCCTCATCCTAGCTCTCTCGCTCTCTACAACATTAATTCATTATTTATGTTGACTAAGTGCCGAAAATATTATTAATACATGTGCATTGTTCCGGTCGATGCTGCAATGACGTAACATTAATAATAATATTATGGAAATGTTCTTATTTTAACGAATTTAGTCAATTAATACTGGAAAATGCAATAACCCTGCTGTTTATTCCAAGAAACTTAAAACAAATTTGTATAGGTATACTGAAGTAAAATAATGTTTCAAAAAACGGTGTTGTCACACTTTGTTGACCTGTATATTACCAATGCATGGGATAAAAACTTTTTGTTTTCAATGCGAGGCGGTAATTCAAGGCAAAATAATATTAAATATTGCTAAAACTCTGTACATATCTGTAATATGTACATTTCCTTTAGAAAATCACTTGATTACACGGTGGGAAACAGGTAAAAAGCAAGAAATCCTGCAATATACATATAGCTCAATAACAATACACATTCAAAATATATGTAGTATACTATGTACAAATCCAAAACATGACAGTAATAATATAAGGCCCTGAAACCAGATTCGATGATAATCAACATCATGAATATATTTGAAATTTGCATGAACTTTGCTTGTACAGTAATTAATCCGAAATTCAGTGGTTGTTCATTAGTCTGAATTTGATGTTATCTAATTGATTCATCCTCATATTATCATTGCATGACATACGGATGGACACACGACAAATCCTGCAATTCCCCAAAGCCAATTTATACGTGAAAGTACAGTATGTGTATAACAACAATATTGCACTTATAATTTTCACACGAACAACAACAACTACAATTTCTACCTCAAATGCACAGATATATTGTGTGAATAATATTTCTTTTTTTATTGTTGGTTAATAAACGGAAAGCTTTTTCAATGAAGCTATGGCAGTATATAACAGTGTGTGGGTCCATATATAGGAAATAAAAAAGAGGCCAGATGGCAGCACCACTTCCCACTCATTTGCATAATCCCCGCCTTCTTTGATGAGTAGACGAGACCGAAATCGCCATATTTCCCCACCTGCTCTTACATTCAATGTAATTCTCTTCATTGAGTAATGAATAAAAATAAATCCCATGTTCTGTACCGATATTCCCATACCTATATATAGTATGTATATCTGTAACTTCACTATACTCTTTGTGAATAGTAATTCATTGTTTTGGACCACCAGGGTACGTCTCTATATATCGCTGTTTCGATACTATATCGATTGATATCGGTTTCATATTTCTGGCTTCTTCTTTATATGTATAGTAGTATGTACTGGAGTACATAATAGGGACCATCCGTAAATAATGTCCAGATTTTTTGTTTTTATATTTAATTTCTTTACTGGTCACATTAAAAAAAAACACAAAGTAATAATTGTCAATATTGTAATTTATCCAATCTAATTTACATATTTAGTTGAATCATACCTTGATCATACTGAACATTTAAATATCCTCCATTGTGTTACCTTGCCTTTAATAAATTGATATCATTTACAGATGGTCCATAACAATAATAATAAAAAAAGAGATGAACAATCCCATGTGCTGAATATGAGAGACTGTGATTTCGTGCGTTCGTTTTTTGCCTGTCAACAATTTCAGTGCCATTTTGTTGAATATCCGATTGAGATTATCGATCGATCGATCTGTGTGTTTGGCCATATATATAGTGTTCAAATAACGACGAAAAAGTCGTCATCATCATCATCATCGTATAGAGTACGGTATACTCATAACCATCATCGTGTGTGGCCCATTTTTCTGTTATTACTCGAGGGTATTTTTTTGTGTTTGTTTTTTAAGAATAAGGAAAAAACAATGGCAAAAAATACAGGGTAAATATGATGTTGATATTAAAGCAAACGACCCTTTTCGTACCAATCAATTCAATAAAGTCAATAAAAAGAGATGAATGAATGTTATATACTAGTACTGACCTGTAATTTCGGAGTTTGTGTCTATGGACGATAGGTGGCGCTGTAGTCTGCAGCTGCATGATCCATCATGATGAATATGCGGTCACACGACACCCTCGTTAATGCACAATCCAGATTCGGGATGAGAGAAGGAGAAAGTTGGTCTGGGTCTGAAGTGTGTGCATCTGCGCCTGCGCACAACAAACACCTACAACAAAACAAAGACAATTGAGTGACATGAAAAAAAAAAGTGAAACGATAAACATCAACTTCTTCCCTTGTTTTTGTCGCACCCAGATCATTTTTTCTTAGACACGCCTTTGTTCGAGAAACAAAACGACACACCACCTTCAAAATATACAGTTTAACCTCCTATATATCTTCCCCAAGAATCTATAATTTAACACACAAAACAATTCGGCAAACTGGAACCATGTTCTCCCCAAAATTATGCTAACCAATTTTATGTATGAGAGTTACGAGTAATGGACTTTTTGCAACATCATCGCTCGTTTTGCAGCGCCACCTAACTGCCGCGGTGTCCGATTGCACTAAATGGGACAACCAGACGGCCATTTTGTTCCCAATGTAATTCACTATGGTATGCACATAACGATCACATTGCATTTTGATGTAGTACGTATTAGAATAAAACTTTGCAGAAATTCAGAATCAGCATTTCAATTCGTTTTGAATTTTCTAAAATAAAAACGCATTTCCCAATAAGTAAGTTATAATTTATGAATAGTTTCCTTTCCATTGAGCAAATGTGGTAATTGACCCTCCATGCAGAACAATATTAAAAGTTATAGATTTATTTCGTTTTGATATTACCTACTACCGAATTATAAAAATTACTTTATATTTATGTAGGTACAACATCTCAATTGATCAATATTTTTGCTACCTACTATGATTAGATATTAGGCTATACAGTATTTCAGAATATGCCTGAAAATCTATTAAATCAGTTAAAGCAAGTGTCAAAGTAGGTTGAGTTACACGATCCAATTTATTGTTGCCTGAATGGAAAGTAAACCTTCATTTTTATGCAGTTGATCCGGAGAAAATGATCTGTGTTATCAGTATTAAGCTTATGAGATTCGACCTTATAAATACATACACAATAAATTGAACAATTATACGACTGATACAATTCTAAATATATCAAAGCCTCATTCAGTTGTTTATCGCCATTGTTGTATTGTTTCTAATCACTTGTTGTCATGCAGGTTGATGCCATCAGATCATTTATTAATTAGCCCTTAAGTGATAAGTTACTTTTCCCCACAAACACATTGTAATGTTTCATATTATAAAAAAAACACCTTTGTTTCACTATAGTCATTTACTAATTTTTAAACCGTCATTTACATGAAATAGTGCCAGGATCAAAATTACAAAGTTATAAAACAGTATACATATTATGGCAAATTGAGGAATATGGACAATGAATTTGGGACTTCAGTTTATATGAATACTTTATGAATGAATGATTTATTAATCGCTATGATGTAGTATATAATAGGTATGGGCGAATGTTGCAAGTGCAATTGAGAGTATTAAAGGGAAAAAGAGTGACTATTAAAGGAGCCGCCATCATGATTTTTGATTCAAGCGTGCTGAATGGGCAAATGAAGCGCACCCAGCGGAGGGTCGACGAGACAATAACCACCCTTGTCGCCACTCAACACCCTTGCCCACTATGTGCAACCATTGGTGCAACCATGAAACAAAGCCCTATGACGACATGCGACAGATGCGACCTCTATCGGACCATAATTGACAATCATCATGGAGACAAGAGCCTTGTGCGTCATGTGTAAAACTTTCTGGACAGTAAACTACACACCACCACACACATGCAGCAAAGGACCCTCAGGGAGTGATTCCGCATCTCCCAAAATACTATAGAAAAAAAAACACCAAAAACTCAAAACTCTCACGGGATACACAACAAGTTCTCACATCCCACACACTCCATTTCCATGTTCAAATCGCACTGTATGGTACAGAATCCCCCAAAAAACAATGCAAATAATCGACTTTAGCAGCTTGTAATCTACATGAAGTGAACAGTATAGTATAGGCCCTATTGGTGCCTCCATGTAATTTGTAATTTCTTAAAACTCTAAAATACCAGGAACAATATACTGTATGTGAAAATCCTTATTCTAAATGACATCCACAAATTTTTTCATCTTCCTTGACCCTCTTCCAGGTCCAAATTAAATATTTCTGGTTCATTTTTCATTAGATTGCACGTAACAACCAGCTGATTTATTAATTAACAAATTTGGCAGTGTTCTTTTAACATGATCATGTTTATTGAATTGTCCCTTTTTTGAATAACCGCCGCTCCTGATTTTTTGCTAATTTTTAATACAGTAGACTCCCGCTAATCCGACCCCCGTTAATCCGAACCGCCGTTCACATCTTTTCTGGAGCGCCGCTCGCGTTGGCGAGTGCAAACACACGTGTTATTACTCTGATTTTCGTCTCCTAAGCATTTGGTTTGCTCACTTTGACTGTTTATATTACTGTATGTTAAGATCTCTGTTATATTTATTGCTTTCTAATAGTTCTGACTGTATTATTCGCTAGATTTTTGCAGCTAATGTTATATGACGCCGTGTAATAATCCGAACTTTTCGTTAATCCAAACGACCCCCGGTCCCGTTTCGTTCGGATTAGCGAGAGTCTACTGTACTGACAAATGTGTATGCGGCGCTTAATCGAGGAAAACACTTGAAAGAGATATGACCTGCTTGTTATTAAACTTTTCCATTACATTTGTATCTGGACAGCATATTTTACAAAATTTCCTGTTTAGTTTGACCATGTGCAAAATTAGCGATATGTGTAGATTTTCGTCAATTTAATTGCAAAATATGTTTTTGTCACGTATCCTTGACAGTATAGGATTTATTATGGGTTCAAATACTTATTTCCCGTTGGCCAAACCATGGCTATGTTTATAGTTTCTTGATAACTGACCTCACAGGATAAAAGTCGACTTTTCAACGTTCTCGGTTTACGTTACTGTTTCTGTATAAACTGATGAAAGACGGCAATTTGATTTACTGCGCACTCACACATTGAACTCATCCAGTGATTTATTGACAACATGAAATGACCAAACAACATGGCCGCGATCACCACTGAACTCAATTTTTTCATACACATAATAATATTTATCATGCAGTCACCTACACTGTCAAAATGTTTCATTTTTAAAGGTGAACTGACAAGATTTTGTAAAGCTATATCTGAAACTTAACTTAAACGAAGAAAACCCATTATATAAGGAAGAAAGTGTTGCCATATAGTTCGTACATGCAATTGCTCGTATACCAAGAGTTATATGGATCACGTGGTGTTTGTTCACTCTGCTTGACCTTTCATTACACATGCTGGAATAAATTTTAAAAACAGTGTCAACTCGGTGCAAGTTCAGAGGACATAACAGTAAAGAAGGAAATTACGCAGGTTGCATAGTTGCTGGTTGAAAGGAACGCGCTGTAATTAAACGAGACTGCAATTTATGTTGTAAGACCACGACCTTCGATCCGCAGCCAACAGAGGGCGCTAAAGGTCGTCAATCAATGGCCGTTTGTCTAGGCCAAGCTTAAATCGAGCATGAAAACCAATGGTAAATGGGATCCTTAAAATGCAAAATCCATGTACGTGTTTATCGCGACAATAAATCAGCAAAACAGCATTGCATAAATATGTATGTGTTCCAAATTAATTCCTCTTTCCGCAAAAGCTGAATATGTTTCAAAATTGCCATAAATCACAATATAACCAGTGAAATTTTCCAGCACCTTTCTCCTATAATAATAAACTAATTCACCCATATTCTCATTGGTCATACTACTTATTTAGCAAGATTTCATTTGGAACAGATCCTACTTGTCACAATAAAATACCCCATATTTTCATTAGTTGTTGCAGTTCTGTTACTAGAGGGCGCAATTCTACAACCAAATATAGGGATCAGAGACAATGAAAAACAAGGAAAAGGAAAGAGAAATAAAAAGAAATCCAAATGATCAGTGTGGAAATAAAAAAAGGTGGATGACGTAATGAGAAGGAAGTTGGATTTGAAGGGGATGGGTAGCACATTTCACTGACTTTCTTCTAACGACTCTTGCAACAATTTCAAATAAAGCATGTGGGATGTAAGAAGATTTGTTGGTGCACCTCATCCCATCTTGGGATTTACCTGCGCATGCGCACACTACACCACGTGCATCGGTCTTTTCACAGCATCTCCGTCTCCAGGGAGAAGGTAAATCGAATCGATGGTGGCGCCCTCAATCTCTAGTCTTCACTTTCTTCCCGTAAGAATTCACTTCCTTCCTTCATTCTATCCTTTCAATTCCGAAAACACCGATCTTCATTTGATGCGGAAACGAGTGTTGCCAACAGTGGCGCCCCCTTTCGCTTTCTCTACCAACTTCTCGCCACAAATCACTACTAACCAAACTCACAACTGAGCCTCATGCAATTTATTTGGTACCTATTTCTAAAGAATATGCTATATACCCCACATTTTATTTTTAAAAATACAAAATAAATATTGTATTTACTACTTTGGTTGTCACGTGTACCACTGGTGGACACAATTTATTACAAACCCCTGTGTAGTAAAAAGAATCGGCTGGAACATATATAGTGAAACCCGTCTATGGTGGGATTTCAAGTGACCGGAAAAACTTTCCACCATAGACAGCTTTTTCCAGTTTAGAGATGTTTTTAAAAAAGCAAATCATGTTGTCAATTGCAAAAAATGAAGTCAAATTTTCCATCATAGTGTTCCACTGCATATTGTGTTCCTTTGACCAAAATGAATTACATTTTCACTTAGTGCTTATCCAAATATTTCATGAAACATGCACCCCAATCATAAAATGTTCACAGTGAACAGAAACCTAATATGCTAATTTCAAGAAGATTAATGTTTGCATTGTAACCAAATTTCATTATCAAATGTGTACTTGAGTGTCTTCAGATTAGGCATGATATTAGAAAAACGCACCTGTTTGCACCCATTGTTTTAAAATGTGATAAAAAAAAGAGTGAATAGGAGGTTTGTGGGGGTTTTGTGTCTGTGCACCACAAGGTCCAAAGGCTTGTCTTGTGGGACTTGGTCGGTTGGCATTCGAACCAAACCCTGTCCTGTAAGTTATGGTAGAGCATGTGTGAACAGAAAGAGAGAGAAAAGAGAAGAGAAGCAACTGGCGACGCGCATGCGCACATTCAGCAGGAAATGCACGATACTATAAATTAACGCCCTTCTTGCCCCCGAGTCCACCAGAGCCAGCTATACCATCTATATATATTTATAAACGCACCACTTTTTTTCCTTCCACCCAATTATATTCCAGCAACAACGTAAAAAAAAAATCGTCTCACCTCCCAAAGTATGGTCCAGCATTTAAACTCTGAAACAGACTTTGGTACCACAGCACAATAGGTCAAATATGTGTTTTAACCCCAGATTTTACTCTACTTTCTCTAAGAAAACTGTTTAAAAACATCTAACCTGGACAAAATTGCTCGCAAATGAATCTCAATATCACATGACGTCATTGGTTACGCATATATCATATTTTGTTCATATGCAATTATAATCTGTGTAACATTTTATAGGATAATTACAGTATTGTCAATCATGCCATCATAGACAGGCTTCACATTACTATAAACTTGATTTAAATGAACAAAACAACGTGTAATTTTAGAAAGTTATTAGAATGTTTTATTTTATTCAGGTGTGGTGACGTCACCATTATATTCCTGTGGCGCCCTCTATCCATCATCGAGGACTTTACCCAGGGAAATTGTAACATTGTAATTATAATAGATGTCAACTGATGCGATTTTAATTGCCAAAATCTCTTTAAATCCTCAAACGACACTTCAATACGGACTTTAATTCTTCATAATTAAATACTTAAAAAGTATATTTTTTTTTATAAGACCACACGCAATTTCCCGGACTGTGAATATGGGAAAAACACACTTCCCTCATATTTCATTTCTATATTTGTATCTATATATGGCTACATGACTTTTCTTTTTCTCCCACCTTTAAGACATTTTTACAGCTGCGTTTATTCCCCAAGCCAAAAAGTTGACACAACATATTTCAAATTTAGTATATCTACAACTGCCATTATTGTATATCAACTCGAAAAATGAATACATTATTATCAACTTCCAATCTCTATCTAGAAACAAAAATCATCTAATTATTTAGCTTAAAATTATAAATGGTGCCAATTAAACATTGCCTTAACAATTACATTCACAAAACAATGCATTTACCTGTAAAACTCTCCTTAATTTGATAAAACTACATACAGTACTTTAAATAAAGTTAACCAAAATATCTTAACCCGCAGCGTTTTCAAAGCGCCACCTGGTATCAGAAGTGAGAACCATTTAAAAGAAAGGTGTTTTTAACCAACCTCTAAATTGAAACTTTGAAAAGTGTCATTTATTAATCGTGTTTGCGGTGTTTAGGGGAGTGAAATGGGCGATCAAAAAAGGTGTAGGAAAGCAAGATGTGAATGTCAGTAACGAGGTGGGCGTGGCCTGTAAGTTACACCTGTCACGGCTCTCTGTGCCCCCTCCCCTAGCACACGGGGACCCCCTAAAGGCCCTAACAAAGCCTTTTGACACCGCCCCTCAAACAAACTTCCTCCCAAACTCCCCCACCAACTCGATCCCTGCCCCTCAACACCCTTCAAAACTTTTATAAACACTGCTGCGCGCATCAATTCAAATTTGCAATCATATTTCCCTGCAACTCGGTTCATCAACCTATCACGTGACGTATAATTTCTTTTAAACGGTTCAAAGTACTAGTGTTGGTTGCAAAATATCGGTGCTGTAAAAATTCCTCGATCCTTGGAACGCTAGTAAAATAATAGGAGGGAAACGACGACAGATGGCGCTCCGATCGGCCGCCATCAATCTTCCAGTTGTGTGTGTGTTTGAGCGCGAATTTAGCCACATTTTTCCTTTTCCCCCCAACTAATTCTTTTTTCTTCTTCTCCTTTCCAGCTTCTGCCTGTTTCAGATATTATCCAACGCTGCTGCTTCGTTATCCCACAATTCTCACCTCGTATTTTTATCTGTCTTATAGAAGAAAAAATTGTGCAGAGAAAAAGAAGATGGCGTCTGTGGCAGCACTTACTGCTGTCAAGTGAAATGCGCTTCCCATAGGTTCAACATGTATCCTTTTGTCTGGTGTTGGAGTGTATGGAAAAAAGTTCAACTTTTGCTGTTATGTTTTTGATGGGCCCACCAGTCTTTATCGTTTCCACTTCAGTGTGCGTTTTCATCCAAACCTAAGATTGCCCACTCCAGTAAACAATACAGATCGTGACTTTCACCCTAACAAAAACCCACTGTTTTTCCAACGCACTTTACCCTGTGTTTATGTCTGTTGTATTAAGTAAGCGCCATCTAACGGCCATTTTCCGCAGCAGTAAAACGTGCACTAATGTTTAGACACAATGTAGTGGGATTATCATTAGAACAATGAACTCATTGATTAGAAGCAGTATATAATCAAGGAGTTACATATATAATCGAAAAGGAATGTTCAGATACTATATTATTATTTTACACTCAACCACCAGGTGGCGTGGCAAAAATAAAATAATAATAACATTTCACAATAAAATGAGACATTCATGCATGGTATGATATAAGGTAATAATAATTACTAGTAGTATACAAATTGCTAATTTTGTACTAATCCATTGTTGAAGATTTCCAGCAGAATCTGAAACGCTAGAGGGCGCTGCCTCTAATAACGGTTTATCCTGAGATTGACAGCACTAAGCTATAAAAAAACAACAACAAATGGATATTTCTCATTTTGTTTTCCAACAATTTCACTATCTGTCACTTTCAGAACTCACATTTGTATACAAATCACGTTTCTAAACTTTCCAGAAAAGTTTGACAATAGATACAACTATTATATATCCTTATTTCCATGTTTGATAGCAAAAATAAATCAACTAACATATCATAAGTGAAAGAAAAATAGCAATTACAGTTTTAATGAAAACTAATATTGCAACCATAGTTTAAATAATTTTAATTTAAAACACTCAAAATTAAAACTTCAAATTTTCCACATACTGTATATATCTTGCATTGTGATTTAATTTTTAAATAAACTCTAAATTCCCCAAATTCTTTTATATTCCAGGTGTTTTCCTTCAGTGGTAGCTATATATGAAACTTGGACTGATTGTGCAGATTAATAAAATCAAATTTTCCAAAACAAAAGTTTAAACAAAGCGTTACTTAAAATAGTTACACACACTATATTCGTTTTGGCAAAGTTTATTACTGTCACGTCACGCATCCACAACAACACATTTGGCCATTTTCTTTTGAAACAGAAAAGCCGACTAGTTTTTCTTTATACTTTTTCTCTCTTTCTCCCTCCCGTCTCCTTTCTCATTTATCCCAGCTTAAAAATGACTTTGCAAATTCAGCATATATATACGTATATAAACACACATAGTTTGGACTGGGGCTTGCACATTCTCTTCAATTGTCATTTAAAAAAATATATATACACAATTTTCTGTTTATAATAATAAAAACACACTCGTGTACCGTGGAAATGCATACAAGGGTGTCACTGACTTTATGACAACACATTTCCTATTCGTGGCACGCAGCTTTTCTCCACCGTGAAATAAATAAAATACTATAGTGTCTATATGTATACATATAAGGTACAATAGGATATATGGCCTTTTGTTACTCACAGAAATAATTCTTCTCACACACCCAGACATCAAACACCCGGGTTACGTATACATATTATGTCAACTTGACATTTTAGTATATAACTTACATTTCCTTTTGTTTCAATATTATTTGCTCAAAAACGACTGTTTAGCATCTTTATTCAACGCCGGAATAAATTGCTTTTGTTTTTGGGTGGGGATATACTACATGCATGCAAACAACAGGGAAAAAAGAAAAGATAATGCAAAAAGAAAATTGAAAAGCAAGCAATTCCAATGCAGACTTAGGCCTAGCTCGAAAAGAAAATGCACACTGCTTTCAATGTAATCAGTGCATCTTGCCATTTTGTGAACAGAGGATTATGATTAAAGGAGGAAGACCAATCATGTTTAGTTTGCAAGAAAAGCTGAAATGCCACATTTTACACGTATACAATTTAAATAGAGGATAGGCCCTATATAAACAGCAATTTATTTTCATAGTATATGCCATATTGGTCTTATGTTTCATGAACAGATAACCATCTCTGACCCTCAACCTGACTTTTAAAAAAAGGTTATGTCTGCTGGAGGAAGTTGCAAATTTATCCATGTCGGTTCGGATGAAAATTAATTCGTCAAATCAACAGGTCTTTGCTTACTTATATAAACTTTTCATTAATATTTTCTACTTGTCAATTAACATCGCGAATTTCCCAGAATTTATTCCATGTTTACTTTAATTAATTAAAATTGTATAAAGTGGTAATAATTTTGCCTTTGTTTTCCAAATACATAAACAGTCACATTTCCACATCTTTCTATTATCTATATTCTCAATTTACCTATATAATATTCAAGAATTGATTGTTTTCAATGCAATAAACCCTATTGCAATTTAATTCCCACATGAAGTTAATCAAGTTGTATATATTTTTATTTAAATTTCCACTTTCTAAAAAGTATACAAAATACTCTATAAGTTCAATCTTGGTAACTGCATATGCAATTAACCCAAGTCCTAAAATTCAAATGTAAATAATATTATACAGTATAGTCAAGAGTGTATGAAGGTATAGTCTGTAATTTAATAAATTATTGCAGTTATTACTTAACGAAAGGAAACAACCGAATATGGAAAGCGGGGAAGAGCATAAAACAGAATTACACAATTGCACTTTCAATTTGCACACCGTTTTGAATTACAATTCTCCCAGCATGCACTGCAAACTATATACAGCCCCTGAAAAAGGGACAATTGAACCGGCAAATATCTCACATGCACGTCATGCAAATGCAATATAGTGTACCGCCACACGTGTATAACTTACACAGTAACAACAAATATTAGCATTTCATTTTGCAAATGACGCATGCTAACCCAATGTTGTTAAATTAAATCTCGCAATGGTACTTTCTCAATTTCCATCTCCATTTTATATATGCACATTAATCTGTCGTACAGACCTATTCCAATTTCATTTCTCCAATGCGTGAAAAGCCCAAAGTCCAGCCAATTAAAAGATCTACTACGCAAGGGGCTTTATGAAAATAAATAAAAAAGGAATATAAAGGCAAACGGGGATTTATTATTCACCAAGAGGGTGTTCCAATTTCACGCCACGTTACGTACATTCATTGGTACGGAAAACACGTTGAAAAACGTACATAACGCCTTGCACCCCTCTTCACAAAATTTCCCCCTCCCCCCTTTTCCATTTTAGCACTACAATAGCAGGCCTACTACGTGAACGCAGCTGACGTTTTTGTTAATAAAAAAATAACCAACAATTGAATGTGTTTACCGACAAACAAGGACCTCCCAAACCCCTGTTTCTCATTGGCTTCGGTTTTTAAAACGGACAATTCCACCTTTCACAATTTATATGCGGGGTTGTTCATTAAAAACGTCTAGCATCAATTGACATTGAATTTTCTCTGAATAGTTTACATTATTTATGGAATTTTAATTTCCAAGGAATAAAAAATGTACTGCACGTTTTTGCAAGATTTTCTGTGCATCGATTTCTCTATCTTCAGCTGGGATTAAAACTCAGATACTATATATATACGTAGGTATTTGAAATGGACACACGATGATTTTTGCATGAGCTTCCAACCCCTATGTAAATTTTTTCCACATTGCAAGCGGCATACAAAACAGTTGTTACACGTCTGCAAATACTGTATTCCACATGTACCATGTCCTAAATCTGTCACATTTCACTGCTTGTAAAATAAAACATAAACGTGATTCTCGCAAACAAATCATTTTAGAACACGAATAAATCTGTAAAAGTTACTGCAACGAGACAGGGAGGTACGTACTTAACGTATGTCCCCTTTACCCCTGCAAAGAAACGTGTAGATAAGATGAGTTGGGGTAATTGGAGGCGAATGGCGGCTTCATTGATATGCAAATGAGGCTCGCGTCACCACGAGTGCCCCTTTAATTAGGTTATTAGCGGAAACGAAGCGATCGTCACCCCACCAAGCGGGAGGAGTTGGCAGCAGGTCTGCTGGCCGTCTGCCCCAAACGCCCCAAAATGGCCGCCTCCCAACTCTTTGTTCGGATCACGTTTTTAATCCCAAAGCCACACATTTCAAGTATATAGTGTGCCATTCAAGCCCAAGCTGTCTGTTAGATTCAAATGAGGAATCCTCTACTTGCAAATCAACCCAATGACGCTCCCAACAAACGAGTTATACTTCTTATTATCAAACTCCCCCTCTCAATAACTTGACACAAGGCTGTATAGTAAAGGCTTGGACACTGTAATTGGAGGGGGGTGGGGAGGCCATGGTTTGGCCAATAGACCGCT